>SNVD02001660.1:0-152949 GCA_013180625.2 Boswellia sacra
CGCCATCAGGAAATTAAACCAAATCCTCCCCATCCTGTTGTTCAAGAGGGGTATGGTCGCCCACAGATTCCCCCTCCCTCACACATTGTATCTGAACAACAGCTAGCAGCAGTGGACCTTCGACACTCCCTGAACAAGAGGCACCATACGAGTGTTGAACTTGTACCAAGGGGAAGTCATGTTGACCAGCCCGCTTATTCTTATCATGGCCCTTACGTTCCAGGGGGTAATTATCGGTTAAAAAGAAATCGCCCCAGTCCACCTTCCAGAGTTAAAAATCATCGCCTAGATGATTCCTCAATGCCTGTCTCGGAGGAGGGGACATCAGACAATCATTATGCGGAGTTCAAACGAGAAATGGATGAAAAAATCCATAAGCTGGAGAAGCTAATTAAACGTTCAGGAGGTGAAGAAGATGGTCGTCCACAATGGGAATCACCATTTGCTGAGGATATTCTAAGGGAGAGATATCCACATGGATTCCGAATGCCGCAACTTAAGCCTTATCAAGGGACGACAGACCCCAGAGAGCATTTAGACTCTTTTGTTTCGCATATGGAAATACAAGGGGTCTTAGGGGTAATCATGTGTAGAACCTTTTCCCTCACCCTTGGAGGATCAGCTAGGCAATGGTATAGAAGGCTACCAGCTGCATCCATCTCCAGCTTTGATGAACTTGCCCGCAGTTTTCTCACACATTTCAACAATATGAAAATGCGGAGTCGACCAGCGCAAAGCCTTCTTTCAATCAAGCAGGGTCGCAATGAAACCCTTCGTGCGTTCTTGAATAGATATCAGCGGGAGGTTTCATGAGTTGACCTATTTCATGATGGTTACGCCATGCAAGGCTTGGTTCAAGGAATCAGGGGGGAGCTCCCTCTAGCATGGGAATTCTCCGTCAACCTCCCATGTACCTATCAAGAAGCATTAACAAGGGTTTCTAGCCATGCTGATGCAGAGGAAATCTTTCAGGCCAATTACCCTGGGCAAACCCCGGTGGTACCCAATTCCTCGCGTACGGATAGAAGACCGTACGATAATCATAGAGGAACGCCTCATGATAAAAATCATAAATCAGTTTCGGACCGACACTCTGCACGTAACACAATCCGAAATGATCACTTCCTGTTACAAGGGCCATCCAACCGACCCCGTCAAGAGCATCATGATCAACCTCAGGAGGAGCACCGTACATTTACGTTGCTTACCATGCCACAGCAGGATATCCTTAAGGAAATCAAGGATAAAGGCCTCCTGAAAGAACCCGCTCCCTTACGGACAAATCCAAAGGCAAGGGATAAGAGAAAGTATTGTCACTTTCACCAAGCCCATGGTCATAATACTGCCGACTGCTTCGAATTGAGGAGACAGATCGAGAGTCTCATCAAGGATGGCCCGCTGCAGGAATATATTTATCGGCCCCCTGAGTCATCCAACAAAAATGACAAAGGGAAGGAGCCGTTGGAAGAAGTAGCCACAATCTTTGGAGGAGTAGTGGCCGGTTCGAGCTCCCAAGCCCGAAGGCATCTGGTCAGGCAAGCTAGAAACGACCTCACTCACCACGAGGTCAACCTGACAGCATCTTCCACCAATGTAGGAAGTCATGACGTTATCTCCTTCTCATCGCAAGATGCGCAGGGCATCCATCACCCACATTGTGATGCCTTGGTCCTCACAGTGATAGTGGCCAACAAAAGGGTACGAAGAGTGTTGATTGACAACGGGAGCTCGGCTGACATACTGACACTGGATGCATTTGATCGGTTGGGTCTTAACCGCAAAGATATGAGATGCATCCAGACTTCCCTGATAGGATTCACTGGAGGAAAAGTCATTCCTGAAGGAATGATTCCATTACCAGTGACCTTGGGAGAAGGTTCCCTGCAAACAACCAGGATGGTAAACTTTCTCGTTGTAGACCATCCGGGAGTGTATAATGCCATCCTTGGTCGGCCGTCACTCTATGACTTCAAGGCCGTGATGGGTGTTTATCATCATGTCCTAAAATTTCCAACGCCGGTTGGCGTAGGAGAAGTTAGGGGTGAACAGCGAGCCTCCCGAGAGTGCTACAATATGGCCTTTAAAAAGAAGGCACATAAGTTGTTAACAATCCGAGGAGAACCTCCCGTGGTCATAAACTAGACGGTCAAGTGCCACAAAATACTCGAGAACCCATTGACGAAGCATTATGGCTTAACTAAGAGGGTTGTCATCGAGTCAAAGCAGTCGCCTGTCCAGCCACATACGGACTGGTCACCTCGGATGGAGGTTGCTCCCTCGTCCGTGGAATCTCGAGCACTCAAAGAAATACTACTTGTAACCTCTCTCTATATGTAGTGACTCCGCCCAGGAGCTTATGCATGTGTAACAACTCCCATAGGGAGACCAATAAGGAGATTATCAATAAAGTGCTCAGATTATTCAGAATTCTTGTGACTGCACCTCCTTAAAGCACAGTATAACCAAATTGCAATGAGATGGAACAAGTAAAAGAATACAACACCAGAGAAAAAAAATTTTTTAGTGTTCTTATTATTTGAAAATTGGTTGAGGGATGCCACACATCCTCAACTAGTACATTGAATCGAAAGTAAAGACAGTAAAAGGTAAAATCAAAGCCTGGAGAGCAGCCGTGATATGGTTATTCCTATGAATAAGCATCTACCTATTTGGAAGAATTCCAACTATCCCTAAGAAGTGGCCTCATCACCTCCTTCTTCTTCTGAAGACGGTGAGGTAGAGTCACCTTGCTTGGCCTCCCAAGCTGCTGTATCCAATGTCGACTCATAATCATCATCTTTAAGGATGAGGCGGCGGAATTGCTCGGGATCGGGGTTCGCTGTAGGGATAAGCTCTTCCACCAAGTTTAACTCCTCAGCTATGGGTAACTGATCAATCTCTGGATGGCGGTCATGGAACCATCTACGCACCCCATTGACTCCCTCAATGTAGGAGCGTTCCATAGCTTGCTGGTAGATGCGACCCCTACGGAAGCGAGCCACTGCTTTGCCTATCCTCCCCTGCTCAGCAGTAGCTCTCTCTCGAAGTTCTTGGCTAAAATCATTGGCCCTTTTACGCTGGATAGCTGCCTCCTTCTTGGCCTCGGACAAGTCAGCCTTCAGCCTACCAATCTGTTCCTTCATCTCTGCCATTCTACTTTCCGTCTTGGTTAAGTTGTCAAGGCAGATTAGATGCTTCGTCTTCCAGTCGTCAACCTCGGAAGTGAGAAGGTTTACTTCCTTGAGGAGGTTGGTATTGGTAGACTCCCCTTGAGCCAAGGGTCCTGTCGCCTACAAAAAGGAAGCCAAGGAGAGGGAAGGAGTTAAGGCATGACTGTCAAAGTATAAAGAAAAAAGGAAGAGAGGGTTTCAATGAAGCCTAACCTGAAGGATGATGCCCATCCCGACGGCGATCGCATCAAAGTATGAGAGTTTTACGTCTCCTGGAAAGACATTGGTAGGCATGAGGCGTGCAGCATTTTGAGACAACTCCTGAAGGTAGTCTCCACATGTTGAGCCGCCCTGAAAGCCCGTACTGTCAAATGTAAAGCGCTTGGGTAGCTGAGTGGCTGAAGGTAAACGGCTCCCAGTAGGCTGGGAGGTTGCCACTTCACCTGCAGGCTGAACGGAGGCAGACCTTTCAGGAACTGGCTTCCGTACGGGAGCCTCCTTGTGACTACTAGCTCTCCTCTTCGGAGGTCTGAGAATTGGAGGACTGCCACTCCGCTTCTTCTGGGATGAACTAGGTTTATCATGAGTGAAAGGCTTAAGTGGCATCTTGGCTACGAGTTGAGCAAACCGCTTCTTGGTAGGATGTAATGGGAATAATCCTGCACGAAAATAAAACTGGTAAGACTGCAAGTACATGTTTGATGAAATAAGATCGAAAAGTAACGACCCAGCTTACCTTCCGGAGGAATGGGAGGTGATAAGCCAAGACGGGCCAACTGCTCCCGATCAGTGAGGTTATTCCCGTTCTTCGCATCCACGGGTAGCTTGAGCACCACTTGCAAGTCGTCCCTCTCTTTTTGAGACAACAGCGGACGCTTGGTCCAAGAAGCTGCAACAAAAACAGAAAAAAATGTCAGTCGATCAAGAGTGGTCATAACAAAGTCAGATAAGGAGCCATTATAATATGGTACCACAACACCAAAATGCCTCCTAATCTTCAACTTCTCCCCTTTTGGACGAGCACCTTCCTGATACTTCCAACCGTCACCACACCAGAATTGCTTAAACTTCCATTCTTTCACATGGGAAGGAATGCCAAAAAGGCGGTTGGGGTCATCCGTCTTCCCTCATTGGGATATATAATAGTAACCCGTCTTCTCTCCATTCGGCGGGTGAATGGCAAATATGTGCTTAACATGATTGGTGGTAGGGTCGCCAAGGCCGGCACTTCTGAATAAACTTTGAAAAGCTATCAGAAGCCTCCACCTATTGGCCGACAGTTGGGAAGGAGCGATGCCCATAGCATCGAGTATACGGCGAACGTAGTTATCAAAAGGCACCCGGAGACCAGCTCTCAATAGCTCTAAGCTTAGACCAATGACACCGCGGGGGGGCTTACTCCACCGATCACCCTTCCTTGGAAGAAACAGGATGACTGAAGCGGGGATAAGGAAATGGGCTCTATATGTCTTTAATCGGTCTTCTGGAAGCTGGTTATCAATATGGTCCACCTCCCACCACTTTTCGGCCTTCGGTTCGCTATCCGAAGTAGCAGAGGACGACCAGTCGCTGTCCCCTTCAGTGTCTACCACCTCATGGTTGACAGAATTTTGTCCCAACTCCCGATCCGGACCCAAGAAGTTTTGATAAAATTCGTTAACTTCTTTACGGTTGGTCGCCGGATCCTTGCCCCTGGAAGACTGGGTTTGATGACTCGGTTCCCCCCGTATCAACCTTACAGTGGTTTTGACTCTAGCCATCTGCACAGTCAAAGAAGGGTCGTTAGTCATCAAACCAAGTCTACTGAGGGAAGGAAGAGGTGAGTAAAAAAAAAAAAAAAATTGCTGGGGGACTGTATCGAGAGTCCGCGGGAGCACACCCGCGGAGGATAAAGTATTCAAAGTTAGAATGTCCGCGGAAGCACACCCGCGGAAGAAAAAATATATTGAAACTTGAAAGTCCGCGGAAGCACGCCCGCGGAGGAAAGTTTATTCAAGTTTGAAAGTCCGCGGAAGCACACCCGCGGAGGAAAAATTATTAAAGCTTGAAAGTCCGTGGAAGCACACCCGCAGACCCGCGGAAGTACGCCCGCGGAAGAAAAATTATTCAAGTCTGAAAAATCCGCGGGATCACGCCCGCGGATCCGCGGAAACACCCCCGCGGAGAAAAAATTATTTAAGTTTAAAAATCCGCGGAAACACCCCCACGGAGAAAAAATTATTTAAGTTTAAAAATTCGCGGAAACACCCCCGCAGAGAAAAAATTATTTAAAGATTGAAAATTCCCAGAAAACCCCCCGCGGAGGAAAAATTATTTAAGTTTAAAAATTCGCGGAAACACCCCCGCGGAGAAAAAATTATTTAAAGTTTGAAAATTCGCAGAAAACCCCCCGCAGGAAAAAATTATTTAAGTTTGAAAAATTTTCAGAAACACCCCCGCGGAGAAATAATTTTTGAAGTTTGAAAATTCGCAGGAACACCCCCGCGAAATAAAATGAAGTTTCGGAATTTTCACAAACACCCCCGCAATTTTTAAGTAAAAGGTTTTGAAATTTTACACCAGCACCCCCGAAGTTATAAGAAAATTTCGAAATTTGCTAATATGCCCCCGTACTTATTCAAATTTTCTGCATGAAGTCCTTGCAAATTCACGTAAAACCTGCATGACGCAGGCAGCAAGGCCAGCGCCCAGCAGCGCCCAGCGCGCACGCAATTGCCCAGCGCGCCCAGGCTGCACGCCTAGGCAGCGCGCCCATGCAGCGCGCCCATGCTGCGTGCCCGGGCAGCAGCCCATGGGGCCTCGCCTGCTCGCCTAGCGCGCACAGGCCCTCGTCTGCTCGCCCAGCGCGCACAAGCCCTCGCCCGCTCGCCCCGCGCGCACAGGCCCTCGCCCGCTCGCCCCGCGCGCACAGGCCCTCGCCCGCTCGCCCCGCGCGCACAGGCTCTCGCCCGCTCACCCCGCGCGCACAGGCTCTCGCCCGCTCGCCCCGCGCGCACAGGCTCTCGCCCAGCGCGCCCATGCAGCGTGTCCAGGCAGTGCGCCCAGGCAGCGCGCCCATGCTGCGCGCCCAGGCAGCACGCCTAGGCAGCGCGCCCATGCTGCGCACCCGGGCAGCACGCCCAGCGCGCCCATGCTGCGCGCCCAGGCAGCACGCCTAGGCAGCGCGCCCATGCTGCGCACCCGGGCAGCACGCCCAGCGTGCCCATGCTGCGCGCCCATGCTGCGCACCCGGGCAGCACGCCTAGCGTGCCCATGCTGCGCGCCCAGGGACTCCACCACGTCCAAAAACTCATTCATATTTCTTTTTCTTTCACACACAATCGCATAAACATACGTAGGGCATAATCCGTACAGAATTTTTGCATTAAAGAAAAAATTTTTTCCATGCACTCTAAAGTGTATACACAAGTGAAAAGTACTTACTTGTGACGGTTGGAAAATCCGGGTTCAGGTTGGAGAGTCCTGTTTGCTGGGGTCACTTGTACTGATCGCCTCCCGGGTGCTCTCTCCTATTTGTGAGTAAACCCTACTCCCCAATACTTGTGTTTTATATAGAGCACCAACTTAGGGTTTAATAGATCACATATTTGGGCTGGCCCCTTGACGCATTTAATTTTTAGCCCAGAAATAACTAAATAGTCCCTACGTCGACCCATTGGTCAACTTGGGCCTGGGGGGACTACTGTTATGGCCATAATAATATTAGGGCCTAATTGTCTCTAACACAGTAAGCCCATTACTGTGGTCCATTATTTGGGCCCATTATCTGGGCCCATGATCTGGGTCCCACAATGACCCAGCCCAGCTCAATTATTTATGATACGGTAAGCCCATTACCGTATCCCACTATCTGGGCCCATTACAGTAAGCCCATTACTGTATCCCATTATCTGGGCCCATTACAGTAAGCCCATTACTGTATCCCATTAGCTGGGCCTATTACAGTAAACCCATTACTGTATCCTACTATCCGGGTCCATACGGTAAGCCCATTACCGTATCCCATTACATGGGCCCATTACAGTAAGCCCATTACTGTAGCCCATTATTTGGGCCCATGAATAATTTAATAGTCCCTACGTCGACCCATTGGTCAACTTGGGCCTGGGGGGACTACTGTTATGGCCATAATAATATTGGGCCTAATTGTCTCTAACACAGTAAGCCCAGTACTGTGGTCCATTATCTGGGTCCATTATCTGGGCCCATTATCTGGGTCCCACAATGACCCAGCCCAGCTCAATTAGTTATAATACGGTAAGCCCATTACCGTATCCCATTACATGGGCCCATTACAGTAAGCCCATTACTGTATCCCATTATCTGGGCCCATTACAGTAAGCCCATTACTGTATCCC
The DNA here is from genome assembly GCA_013180625.2 of Boswellia sacra. Lineage (NCBI taxonomy): Eukaryota > Viridiplantae > Streptophyta > Magnoliopsida > Sapindales > Burseraceae > Boswellia > Boswellia sacra. The sequence goes on from SNVD02001660.1 coordinate 7,529, forward strand.
ATTAGCTGGGCCTGTTACAGTAAGCCCATTACTGTATCCTACTATTCGGGCCCATACGGTAAGCCCATTACCGTATCCCATTACATGGGCCCATTACAGTAAGCCCAATACTGTAGCCCATCTTCTGGGCCTATTATCTGGGTTCCACAATAGCCCATCCCGACTCCTATATATACCCTCCGGAACGTTGCTCAAGGTAACTTTTTACATGTTGACAAATGCACATTTTCTCTGAACTCTTTATCTCTCTACAATTCCTTTAGTTTGAGAGCTTCTCTCTCTAGGAATTTCTCCCAGAGAATTCCGGAGTGCCGGATACTGACTTGAGCGTCGGAGGGTCACCGCCGGCACCAGCGCCGGCACCCCTGACCGTTTTTCTGTGCTCGCAGGACCGTACCCGACACACGACCCGAGCTCCGACCCGCTCCCCCGGCCGTCCGGAAATCGTGCATCAACAAGTACAAAATTTATTAGAGGTAGAAAAATCTTTAGATATTTATTTTTTATTGAACAAAAAGATAAATCAATTTTGTTTTATTTTGTTTAATTCAACTAATTAATAGTTAATTCATGTTAATTTAGTATTGAATTTCTTTTGAATTTTTACGTTGACGAATCTATGTAACAATGTCTTTCAACAATCATTTAAAATTAATTAACCAAGGTCATGATCATTGCTTTGAGAGACCAAAATCACTGACTTATTTATTTATTTTATTTAACACTAACCTTGAATGAAGCTAGGCTCTCAAGTAATTTCAATATTTATAGGAATATAAATAATTAAAAATGTTGATTTTTCTCTAGTACTCAAACTTTTTCTTTTATTCTACTTGGTTGCTTGCACATTATGGTAGATTTTGAGAAAGTTTCAAAGGGGAGCGCACGTTTGGGTTTCTCAGCTTCTATTGGATTGATTTTTAAATACATAGATTCATGAATAATAATTGAATTCTTGTTGTATGTTGTTGTATGCTTGGATTCACTAGTGATTGTGTATAGGCTAAGCTCATATCATTATTACAATATGAGTGAAAGGCACCTAGTTGTTAACTACAAGAATTTTTTAAATATTTATGACTTTACATTTTTTTTAATCTAGTGATTTTTTTAGAAGTGGGAAATATAATATTGACCTGGAAGTCAAACCTATCTTTTAATCTTATTTGGCATTTTTTTGTCTTTTTTCAATCGTATATTTATCACATTTTTTAAAACAATGACAAATACGTTAATTTTGTCTCTTTCCCTCGATATTTTGTCTCGGCTCCACTTTGTTGATCTCATTCCCTCTATCTTTTCTTCTCCCCCCTCTTAGCAAAAGTTTGCCCTAGCCATCACTTCCTCACTCACCCCAAATCAACTAGCTCAAATCACTTTTGAAATCTCTCAAATCTCTCAAATTCTCATCAACTTGATCATTAATCAAGGATTTTATTATCTCAAAATGCATCATTGGTGAAAATATTTAGCAAAATGACTTTGTAGTTAGTAGTAATAGAACTAAATGTTAACCTATTTTTTCACATTCATAGATCTCTGTATTAGCTGCACCCTCTTCTTTGACCACTAGCTCGCCGATCGACCGTTCCTTATCTCATCTTGTGAGTTCTCTTCTTCTTTATGATTTATCTCTTTCATTATCTTGTTAGATCTATTGTGGTTGTGGTTTCGTTTTCCTTAAAGTAAACACTTTGTTCCGTGAAGGTACATGTCATAGTTTTTGTTGTTTTTGCTCATCTTTCCTCTTATTTTTTACAACTTTAATTTTTTTGAGCATGATTACAATATCAAACGTATTAATTTGGATTAGAATCTAAAGCTCTTCTATGTTCAAATGCATAATAGTGACTAAAATTTAATTATTGGAACTAATTGTGAGAAGCATTGTAATTAGTTTACTGGTTCAGCATTCTTGTGGTGGACTTCGTCGTTTTGAGTATTGTTATATGATATATCAGTACATGATCAATGGTTGAGATTACTTTGATAGAATAATAATTGCATTTTAAAAATGATATATATTAAATGTAATCTCATTAATTCAAAGTACTTTCGAATGAATGTCCATAATTTGTGTACAAGAAGTGGGAATTGATTTAACATATAACAATTAGTTGTTTGAGAAATGGTCTCATGATTTATGTGTATGTGAATATATACTTTTCAATATCACATATAATTTATTAGTGCAGTTTAGCTTCTTCAATATATTGAATTTTCTGTATACACGAGTCGTAATTTCTTATTTATATTTTTGTAAATTTCTTCTACTCCAATGAACTAATTGATAGGGATATTAGCTGAAATGGCTGGAGAAGGATCTGTCCACTAGCTTCTACGGAGGAAACGTCCCACTTACTCTTATGTAAGATTAGTTTTTCCCTTTTGTGTGTTTTCTGATCTATAGTGTGTAGAAACCAACTTACTACACTTCGGCAGCCTATTTGCTTCTTGATTTTGTGTTTTTGAGAATGATTTAAAATAAAGTCTGTGAGATTATTTATGTGAGTTATGCATGCTGCTAAAATTGCTTCTATGGTTTATAAAATCTTTGCTTCTATTGGTGTGTATATATGCACTGGCCTATACAATATATTTTACCAGTCTTTTTTAAGTTCTCTACTTGTTATAAGGTCTTTGCTTCTATTGGTGTGAGTTATTTTGTTTTTGAATGTGGAATTCTGTCATTTATTCTTCTGAGAAGTAGGAGACTAGATTTTAAGTTTCTCAAATTTTCTAAATCAAGTTCTATTCAGTATAGACTTCGAGTTTCAATTATAACTCTGAATGAATTTTATTTCTTATCATTTTACTCTTCTCTTTACATGTTTGTAATACCATGTGTAAAATTGATATTTGGAAGGCAGGCTAGTGCAGGTTTTTCACTGTTTATTTGATTATTCAAAGGTGAAGTAACTTAAATTATAAACATTTTCATTCTTGATATTGGAATTTAAATTTCACATGACATCATACTTGGAAAATTATATTTCTAAGTCCTTAATTATAAAATATTTCCTACAAAATTGTTAACCTTTAGGTTATACTTCTGCATTAAAAATACTCCACTATTGCAATTACTATTATCTAATTGGGTTTTCTTCTTACAGCAATGAAGGAGAAGATTGTTGCAAATTTGGCAAACTTTGCATTACAACTATTCATTCTTATGCTAGGTTTTAAATCTTTACTTTCAGAATGGAATATCTTGGCTACATATGTGAATTAATATCTTACTTTTTGGTTCTGTGGCCTTGAACATGTGTTAAAAATGAATTTAATGCAGCTCAATGTTTTCGAATTATTCCTAGAGTGCATAACAAAAACAAATCAGAAGCTTGTGGAATTTAGTATCGGCGGAATTGGTTATGTTTTTTGTTTGGTTTCGCAAGTATGTGTGTTTTGACATTGACATACCATCACTAGGATATCGTTTCTTCATCTAATTAAACCGGTTGCTTTGAGGCTAGCGTTGGAGAATTTCTTAACTTGATTGATGACAGCATACTGGTGGTCAAGTGTTGATTTGGGTTTAGTTGACATATATATGTTGATGTGTTGTTTTAGTCACTTTATATAATAACTTGGTTTGATTCAAGTGGAGTCCAAACTATTGTTGATGAAGTGTTGTTTTAGTTGCTTTATATAATGACTTTGATGTTAGTGAAGTGCTTTGAATGTTGTAGTTCATGTGGTACTTAATTTCAATATTTTGATTTGAAAGCATCATTTGATTTTGTAGATGGATGAAGGCATGGATTACATAATGAAGCAGTTGGTGAAGTTGGTGAAATGTTGCAGATGTGTTGCAGGACAGTAGGAGTACGATATTGCGAGCAATTGGTTATGTTTTATGTTTGGTTTTGCAAGTATGTGTGTTTTGGCATTGACATAGCATCACTAGGGAAATGATTTTATACATTGGTCATTTGTTTGTTGATTTATACGTTTTGGGAGTGATTTTCAATGAACTGTATGTAACCTTCAAAAAATTTCGTATATTTGTTTTTACAAATATATATAGCATATGCAAAATATATATATATATACACACACGCACACACAAAATACTTGGCGGAAGAGTTCCAGCCAGGTATTATATATTTTTAGTTTTTTTCAACAATATTAGGCGGCCAAAAAACGTCAATTATATATCAATTAAGCGACAAAAAATTCATACTTACCGTTCAGAAAGTGACGAATATTGTCAAGTTTAAAAAATTACTATTGTTACAAAACCATATTTGTCGTTCAAAAAGCATCAAATATTACAAAATTCAAAAAAGTTTGCCGTTACGAAACTATATTTATCGAGCAAAAAGCAATAAATATATTTCAATTCAAAAAAGTTATCCTTACAACCTACCAAATTTGAAAATAAAAGTGACAAATATGGCATGTTTCTTACAGTATTATGTCCCTATACTTGGCATTTTTATGTGAGAATGATGGTTGAGAATATATTTGGTGTTTTGATTGATCGTCAAATAGATTATATATAGCGGTGTCATTGTTATCGTTTTGTTGACCGTCAATTATACAGTTATTTGGTGGTCTTTGACCGTCAAATAAGAGCATTTTTCTTGTAGTGAAAATAGATGCAGAGGAGCTTTCTAAAGGAAAAAAAAAAAAGAAGCTTTGGGTATTGGCGAAGAGAAAAGAAGAGAGATGATGATCGAGAAGGTAATCGGTCTGGAAAAAGATCCAGAATCACATAATGACATTCTAATGTTAGGCAAAATTCAAATAGACAACAAAAAATATAGAAAGGCTTTGCTTGCTGCCCAACTTTGACACCATTGATAGCGACTAGATAACACATTTTTGTAGTGATGTGTAATTAGAAGCTGTACAAAGAACCATCACCAATTCGAAGATATACAGAGAAAAGAAACAAGAGGAAATATTGTGCCTTTCACGAAGACTTTGGTCACACTACTACTACGGACTGCCACAACTTAAGGAATCAGATAGACATACTAATTGGTAATGGAAAACTAATATAAATTTGTTGCAAAGTTAAGAAGGCTCACTAGATGAATGAAGTATCAAAGGAAAACGATTCCTTTGACCCGAAATCTCCATAAAGTGATTATGTTAAAACTATCTCTGCAAGACCAACTTTCGCTGCAGACTCGAATCCGACATGAAAAAGTTTGCAAGGGACACCAATTGTAGGAAAAGTTTGCATAGAGATAAAGGACGAACCTTCTCGCCAGAAGCGACCAAGGATAGTTAAGGTGATTATTACTTTAATTGAGAATGATGCAATGGGATTTCTTTGCCCACACGATGATCTGTTAGTGAGCACATTGAAGGTGGTGAGCAAGAACACTGCTAGAGTCTTGTTTGACACAGGAAGTTCAATAGATGTGTACGTGTTGGACCAGTCAAAACTTACTGCCTTAACAATAGAGCCTATAAGAACCCACTCTTTAGGTTTATAGGGGATAAACTTTTTTCGTTGGGCTCCGTAAGGTTACCAGTGACGATTGGAACCAAGCCATATCAATAGGTAGTGATGATAAATTTGTTGTTGTAGATAACCCTAGTTCATATGATATCTTTTCAGGAAAACCTTTTCTTGTGACGACAAAGACAGTTGTATTTTATCTACGTATCATTAAATGCTAAAATTTTTTATGGAAGAAAAAACAAGATTTGTGAAGGGTGATCAACAGTCGATGAGAAGTTGCTATGCTATTTTAGTACAAGAAAGATTCAGATCAAATAAATTGTTTGAACAAAAGTACCAAGGTACACAATACCAAACAAAAGGAAGTACTTCAGCTAGAAAGTACCAATTCGAGAGAATTAGCTGAGATGAAAAGTTCATATTCAGAAATGTGTCAGACTTGGATCCTAGGGAACCGAATGGTAGGAACATAGTGAACCAATGGAAAAGTCAATTCCAATTAGCATTTCAGAGAAGGATCTAGATAAAATGGCTCCAATGGGAGCTAAGTTGACCATGGAATGGGGACATGCTTCATAAATATTATCAGTAGGTTTTTATTTCTAATGTTGATTACTCCGATTTTCTTATCAGCAATTTCATAATTTAGATTCAATAAATCAAGTCCTAGATATGATTTTTGCTACGATATTGATATTTATTTATCATCATTAATAAAATCCTCACTCAGAGGCTTGGTTTTTTATTCTATGAAACAATTTGAGAAGCGTTCTATATGATAGATGCATATGCTAGTAGTCTTGCTTATAGTAAGGCTACCCCATTTAAAAACGGAATTGGGAGAAGTAGAAAGCCCTTAATATGGCCTCGTATGGGTGCAAGGACCTAATAGGAGTGGTGGAGTAGTTAAAGGTGTAATTATAACGTTATATCCTCAAAATAAACTTGCACGTATATTGCAACACAACCACTCTTGTGAAATGGTAGATAGAGCGTAAATATTGCTTGAACTAATATAACGGGTAGGATAAAAGACTTAAGTCTAGTTCCATTGAATACAAAATTATCGAGTGGAACGAAAAATCAAGTTTAGCTCTACTGAATCGGTATTAAATTTCAGAGTAGAATAAACACATAAATTTTGTTAATTTCTACATAAATGAGAAAAAATTATTGGGTAGGATAAATGATTTTTAATCCGTGATTAAAATCCTGAATAGGATAAACACTTGAGTTTAATCCTACTGATGAGATGAAACTTGGAATGGGATCAATTGTTGAATTTAATCCTACTGAATTGATAATATTAAAATTTCAATATATGCGCATATATATACATATGGTACCACATTTGTGACGTGAAAATAAAGATTTTTAGAGCAAAATCTTACCAACTGAGAAGGATGAAGCTTAAAATATATATATATTGGTTAATGGCAAGACTATTGGCTGTAGCATAGAACAGAATCTTACCAACCGAGTAAGATGAATCTTACCACATTTGTGTTTGTTTACAAACTCTAAAAATTGTTTTGTAAAAACATACACTTTCCAATGCATTTAAATCAATATAAATCACATATTATGTTAAAAATTAAAAAAAATAAATCAACCACAATTCCTTTTCAAATTTTGAAAACAAAAACTCAAAAACACAAATAATAGCAACCTTACTTTTTGTGTGTTCCTATCAGGTTAAATAAGAATACAACAATGGCATCAGAATATGAAGATCGTATTTGCTTATCAAAGTACAATCCACGAGGTTGTAGAATTCATATCAAAGCCAATTGAATTTAGAATACTTAGCTTTTTGAGAGTTTACGGAGTTCATCTGTAAAAAAAAAAATAAAAAAAATTCAGAGGCATCGATCTATCGAGAAAAAATGGACGCTTGGGAGCTGCATCAAAATTATTCAAATAAAAGGAAAAGTAAAGCTTAATCCTAAGTAAGAGTACGCTTATCAACATTCAATGTAGGAATGGGCACTGAAGTTTTGTAAAATGTTACAAAGTTACCGAGTAGGACCATCCAATGCAACTAAGCCTACTAACACTTGGAATTCTGGGAATGAACAGTAAAATCTCAGCTCAAAAAACCTGAGTGAGATGCAGTGAAACATTTATATCCGGATCAATACAAAAAGGTAGTAGCCAGGTGTACATCATCAGAGGCTCCAGCAGCTATAGCCAATAGAAAGACATTACATGGCAATTCTAGAATACTGTACACCTAATCCATAACTAACTTACTGATTAAGCTAACTAACTGAATAATAGACTTAATAAAATAGTAAGCCGAATTAGCAGCTTACTTAACAGAACAAAGATAGAACAAAGAAAACTGAAGGACAGAAATCAAGTGCAGGACACAATCTGCAGTGCAGAGCAGGAGCTCAATGAGCTGTCTTCACATCCCCCCTCAAACTGGAGGGTAATTCCAGCACTCCAAGTTTGCTTCGGAAGACATGGAACTGAGGCATTGGCAATGGTTTGGTGAGACAGTCAGCTAGCTGGTCACAGGAAGGCACATATCTAACTTCAAGTTCTTTCTGCAATACTTTGTCTCTAACAAAGTGAATGTCTAGCTCAATATGTTTTGTTCCTGCGTGAAGAACAGGATTGGAGGCCAAAGCACTGGCACTGGTATTGTCACACCAAGTGACTAGGCATTGAGATGGTTGGCAATGCAGTTCACTTAATAATGACTGAATCCATGTAATCTCAGCTGCAACCTGGGCCAGGGCACGGTATTCTGATTCTGTACTTGACCTGGAGACAACAGGTTGCTTTTTTTACTGCCAAGATACTAACGTGTCACCTAAGAACACACAGTAGCCTCCAATTGACTTCCTGTCTTCTACATTGCAGGCCCAATCTGCATCTGAAAATCCGGTTATATTGATGTGTTCGCAGGGTTTGATATGAAGGCCAAAGAGCTTGGTATTTTGAAGATATCTCAGGATTCTCTTCACTCCCTGCTAATGAATCATTTTGGGAGTCTGAAGAGCTTGGCTGAGTTTATTCACTGTGAAGGCAATATCTGATCTGGTGTAAGTAAGATATTGCAGGGCTCCCACAGCACTTCTGTATAGTGTAGGATCAAAAAAAGGATCTGAATCTTCAATTCTCTTGTCTTTGCTAACAGCAGCTGGTGTAGAGCAAGGTTTCACATGCTCAAGCTGTAGTTTCTTAAGTAAATCAGCTATGTATTTGACTGATTTAAATACATGCCTGTGTCATTTCTTCTTACCTCTATCCAAAGAAAATAATGAAGCTCTCCAAGATCCTTAAGTGCAAACAATTTATTCAGTTTGGATATGATCCCTTGTATGGATTTTTGATTATTTCCAGTGATCAGTATATCATCTACATATACTAGGATAAAAATCAGGATGCCTTCTGTCTTATAAATGAACAAGGAGGAGTCTGACTTTGCATTGATGAAGTTCTAACTTAATAGTGTGCCTTTCAGCTTATCAAACCAGGCCCTAGGAGCCTGTTTAAGACCATACAGGGCTTTATGCAGTTTACAGACATGAGAGGGTTTAGAAGGATCTACAAATCCTTCTGGTTGTACCATGTAGACTGATTCCTCCAATTTGCCATTCAAAAAGGCATTATTGAAGTCCAGCTGTCTTATTTCCCAATTTCTAGTTACTGCCAAGGTAAGAATTACTCTAATAATTCCAGCTTTCACTACTGGACTATATGTTTCAGAGTAATTGATTCCAGGTGTTTGGTGAAACCCTTTTGCCACCAGCCTGGCTTTGTGCCTATGGACAGTCCCATCACTATTGAATTTAAGTTTGAACACCCATTTATTTCCCACCAAATTATAGAGAGGAGAAAAGGGAACTAAAGTCCATGTTTTGTTCTTAGTTAAGGCCTGAAATTCTGTATCCATTGCTTTCCTCCAGGAGTCAGATTGCAAAGCTTTAGATACTGTCAATGGCTCTGAGTTTTCCAGGTCTGTATGGTGTGAAAAACTGATATGATATACTTTGGGTTTGAAGATGCCTCTTTTTGATCTTGTGATCATTGGGTGGTGTGGTATAATAGGTACTAAGGTCTGGTGGTCAGGCTGTGAGATTTCAGGTTCATGTCCAGTGGTTTCATTTGGTTGAGGTGACAGTGGAGTGTCTGAAGTAATGCCTGGTGAAAATTGTTGATTGAGTGAAGGAGAGGTTGGATTGTTTGGAGTGTTTTTAGGGTTAAGTTCTACTGCAGTGAGAGAGTCTTGTGAAGGTCTTCTGTTCTGATTATTGCTGGTCTCAATTTCCCTGGAAGTACAGTCTTGTTTCTCCCATTTGCTGAGTATTGGAAGAAAAAGACCTGACAGATGATTGAGGGAAGTTTGTGAAACTGGATTATTTTTAGTGTTTAGGAATCCTTGTCTAAATGGAAATTCAGCTTCATTGAAGATTACATTTCTTGAAATATAGATTCTTCCAGTGGAGCTAAGACACTTGAACCCTTTGTGTTGATCACTATAGCCTAGGAAGACACATTTTGTAGAGTGGAACTGGAATTTGTGGTTCTGATAAGGTCTTAGACAAGGAAAGCAGGTGCAGCCAAAGATTTTCAGTGAGTGATAGTCAGGTATCTGTTTGTATATTTTCTGCCAAGGTGACATGCCATTGAGAATTGGTGTTAGGAGTCTATTGATAAGCCAGACAGCAGTGTGAAAGGCTTCCCATCAGTACCTCAATGGCATATGTGCCTGAGCTAGCAAGGTCAGGCCCATTTCTACAATGTGTCTATGTTTTCTCTCTGCCTTTCCGTGTTGCTCATGAGTATATGGACAAGCAAGTCTAGATTCTATCCCATTTTGATTTAGAAAATCAGTGAAAACTCTATACTCTCCTCCCCAATCTGACTGAAGACATTTTATTTGCTTTTCAAATTTGTTTTCAACCAGTATTTTGAATTGTTTGAAGACTGATAATGCTTCTGATTTGTTTTTGAGTGGAAAGATCCAAGTGAATCTACTGAAGTCATCTATGAAATGGATATAGTATTTATATCCGGAAATGGAAGAAATAGGAGCTAGTCCCCAAAGGTCTGTGTATATCAATTCCAGAAGTTGTTTAGTTTTGCTGTTTGAGTTCTTAAAAGGTAAAGCATGTGATTTTCCACACTGACAAGCATCACAGAAATCAAAATTTTCATTGCTTTTGACAGTTTCTTTACAAGCTTTTAGAATTTGACTCAAAAATTTCCCTGATGGATGACCAAGTTTTCTATGCCAGACATTAAGTTTTTCTTTGTCTGACAAAAAGCTTGTCACAGAGGCCACAGGGTTACAAGAACTTGCAATGCTTTCTGCATTTGACTTTTTTGAGGAAATTCCAGTGGAATTCCTAGATGACACACTAGACCTTGAGACAGAAGGAACAGACACAACATAATTCAAATAACTTTTATTGCTTCCGGGAATTTGGAATAGATGCTGGTTTGGAAATGTGAGACCAGGGTTGATTTGGTAGAGACCTTCCTTAACTCTCCCCTGCAGAAGAACCTGGTGTGTTTGTTTGTCCTTCAGAAGACAAAAATCATGGTGAAATTCAACATAAACTCTGTTATCTTTGGTAATACTAGATATGCTCAGCAAGTTCTTTGTTATTTTGGGCACACACAATATATTTTTCAGGTTCAACACAGTTTTTCTAACAAACAACTTTGAATGGCCTACATGTGAAATGCATAGATTTCTACCATCACCTACAGATAGAGATTTATTACCAGAGTAATCACTTCTTGAGTTGAGGAGGCTGGGTTCTGCTGTCACATGATTAGTGGCACCACTGTCAGCAAACCAAGATTCATCATTGACAGCTTCAGGTGTGGCATAGAAAGCCCATTGGGATTGATTGTTGGTGAAGAAACCTTGTTGTGGTTGACTGGGCCTTGGAAATCCTTGCCTGTTGTTGTTCCCACTTCCGTTTCTGTTGGTACCTCCCATATAATTTAAATCAGTTCTGTAAAAGCATATGGTTGCAGAATGGCCTATTTTCCCACAGATTTGGCAAACAGGTCTGGAATTGCCAAATCTGCCACCTCCTCTTCCTCTGGTATTTTTGCTTCCTGAACCCTTTCAATATTCCGATTACTAGCTCTATTGAAACCTTGCCTAAACTGATCTTGGTTGTTCTGATTTTGTTTACCAAAAACAACATTAGCAAAGGCGTGATTGAGATTCAAGTTTGTGAAATCACTTAACCTCTCAAGTCTGTTTTCAAAGTTGAGAAGTGTAGCTTGGAGTTCTTGCCAGGAGATTTTCTCTCTAGCTTGAATCTGGACAACAATGGGAGTATAATCACTATCTAGGCCTAAGGTGATGAATGAAATCAGATCATCCATATCTACTGGGCTTCGAGCTACTGCCAGATTATTTGAAATTTTCTTCATGGCAGAAAGATACTCACTCATCTTCATTGAGCCTTTCCTAGTGGTTTGAAGATCAAATCTCAGATTTGAAATTTTGGATCTATTCCTAATACCACAATATTCTTCAAGTGCTTTCCAAAGTTCATGGGAGGTAGGTTGTCCTATTACCTGAGCTGCCACTTCACTTGTGACAGAGCTGAGCAACCGACCCATCAGTAAGCTATCGGTTGTTACCCAGTCTTCAAAGTCTGGGTTGATCTGGAGTTGGGAGCTGCTATCACCTTCATCTCCCATTGTTGTGATGAACTCAGGTGGGCATTTCCTTGTTCCAAGAACAAATCCTTCCAGCTTATGGCCTTTCAGTGTTGGCAGCACCATAGCTTTCCAAATGGTGATGTTGTCCTCATCGAGTTTGATAGGAAATGACTGACTCAAGGTGTTTCCAAATGGTGAACTTCCATTAAGGAAGCTGGGTCGGGAAGATGATCCAGAGTCACCAGTAGAAGGGCTTCCTTGGAATGATCTTGAGGACATGGTGTTTGCCTTCTGTGAGCTCTGATACCAACTTGGAATTCTGGGAATGAACAATAAATCTCAACTCAAAAAACCTGAGTGAGATGCAGTGAAACATTTATATCCGGATCAATACAAAAAGGTAGTAGCCAGGTGTACATCATCAGAGGCTCCAGCAGCTATAGCCAATAGAAAGACATTACATAGCAATTCTAGAATACTGTACACCTAATCCATAACTAACTTGCTGATTAAGCTAACTAACTGAATAATAGACTTAATAAAACAGTAAGCCGAATTAGCAGCTTACTTAACAGAACAAAGACGGAACAAAGAAAACTGAAGGACAAAAATCAAGTACATGACACAATCTACAGTGCAGAGCAGGAGCTCAATGAGCTGTCTTCACACTAACTGAGTAGTCAAGAATATACGATTGACGAAAGGTTATGTGACTGGATGTTTGAGAAGCCTACCGAGCTGGGACATGTGGAATGTTCAAAGGAAGCTATTAAAAACTTGGGTCGATGAAGTGGAGAGAGTACCCCCTATCGAGTAGACTACCCTAGTGGAGAATTTATTTATAAAGTTCAGATTCAGACCATGCAGAGATATCGAATGCCATTGACACGCTTTATTTATAATATTACGTGAAGCATGTGTCGGACTTTTGATTGGCCGTCGGCATTCAGCCTTCGGCATAAACAAAAAAGAGCTTCACGGTTTTCAAGAGCCATCAAAATCATTTTTTGATTCTCGCGGACATGGCATGAAGACGTCCCTACACTTGAGCTTAATATTGAATGACTGAATGAATGATACGCTACGAGACGAAATAGTACTCCTTGCAAAGTATATGAGAATTTACCAAATCTTAGAAAGGGGGCCATCCGAGAACATGAAGGGTAAGATATGAAAAGCCAAAATTATCAAGCAAAAAGCACGCGCGAGTTGATAATTTTTAGTGCATGAAATTAGGGAGTGTTTTTAAGATAATATTTTCTAATTTTTCAAAGAAGGTGTAAAGAAATTAAGTTTAGATCTAACTGATAAATATAAAAATCCAATTATATTTTTGTAAAATATGAGCACAAAGTCAATAAACTAACTTGACCACCAATGATGCTATGAAAATAAAGCAAGAAATTTTAAGTGATGAGTACGAACCAAACGGTGATAAAGCATTGAAAGCCACATGGGTTGTGAATATGGCTGCTCCAAAGAACCACTGCTATAGACAATACACAAAATATCTTATATATTTAACTAAATTCAATTATCCATGTTTAAGTACATAGCCAGCTATATATTGTCTAGGTCATTAATTTATAGCCAGCTATATATTGTTTAGGTCATTCATTTATCAAACACTGTACATTATCATCAGTCAACAAGTTGATTAAATTAACTATATATCGAAAAGTCCACAAATTTTTCATTAATGAAATGGTGTTACCTATCCTAAATTATATATTTAAAATGATTGATATAATATTAATTCAAAATTAATATATTTTTTATTATATCGTCTATCATTTCATTAATTAGTAAATTTTTAAACAAATTCACATCATTTTGATTATAAAATTTTGAGATAGATATAATTGATTTTTTTAAAATGTCACAAATTATGCGGTGTGTATATGTATTTATTAAGTTTTTTGTTTTTTTTAAGAGAATCTCATAGGTCATGGACCATGCTAGTCTTAGGCATATATTGACTTAAACAATTAAGATCCAAATAATTATTTATATGATATGTACGTACTGGTTATATTATTAATATTGAATTTAAATTTGAAATCATGTGGTAATATTCCCTTTTATGATATAATATTTATTTTTCATTTTATTTTATTTTATAATGACAGATGATTTTATAATAAAGTACTATTAGATGAAGCAATCTTGCTCTATAAAACCTAGCTATCACCAGCTTATACTCTTCACACATAATAAATAGAAACTTGGAGAGATGTCTAGTGAAGAAGGAGCCTCGGTAGCCATAGCAGCTCGAGATAAGTACAGGTCGTTCATGAACGATGAAGGTGGAGAGAAAATCCGGTGGAGACATGGTGGCCCTCCCACTTACGATACTGTTAATCACCTCTTCGAAGAAGGCCGAACAAAGGTTCTTTCATCTCTCTCTCTCTCTCTCTCTCCCCATTCAAATATAAATTTTCAGAATTTGAAGCTCGTTTTATTTTATATATATATATAACTTTTTTTTTTTTTCATGTTTTGCAGGAGTGGCCAAAGGGATCCCTAGAAGAGATAGTGCAAAACGCTATCAAGACATGGGAGATGGAGCTCTCACACAAGACTCGCTTGCAAGACTTCAAGACCATTAACCCTGAGAAGTTTAAGTTTATTGTTAATGGTAAAAATTTATTTAATGGATAACACTTCTTAAATATTCTCTTGCTGTTAATTTCATTAACCTATTAATTATTGTTCATGTAATATTTTAACTACATCAAAGCTCAGGTCTTATATATATCCTGATTCCTGTAATAGTCAAGGAGTTATTGTTAGTCTTAATCTCAACTACTTTCATTTCTAATGATTATATAGTATGTGTATGTGATGATGAAGTGCTGAACGCAGATGCTTAATCTCCACCGTACAAATGTTATTGTATGACTGTATCATGATAATGTTGACTAATAAAATATTTTTCAATTTTACTTTTGACACCTGTCATAATATATAATAAATTAAGATAAATCGTTTGAATGATTGATTTGTTGGTCCTACTAAGATTCAATCAATCTAACTATAATGATTAAATGTATCGTGTCATGGTATAATCTATTTATTTTCTAATGCAAAATCAAGACATCTTATTAGCAAAATAAGAATTATCAATATGTGACAGGAAGAGAAGGGTTATCAGCAGAAGAGACTCTTAAACTAGGAAGCTATAATGCTTTGTTGAAGAGTTCATTGCCAGAGGAGTTCAAGTACTACAAAGCAGATGAAGAGAGCTTCGAATCATCTCATGAAGCATTTCGATCTGCTTTTCCTCGAGGGTTTGCATGGGAAGTGCTGAGTGTGTACTCTGGACCTCCTGTGATTGCTTTCAAGTTCAGGCACTGGGGCTTCTTTGAAGGACCTTTCAAAGGACGCGCTCCCACCGGGGAGAAAGTTGAATTCATTGGGTTGGGAACTCTTAAGGTATGAATCTTCATTAATAACATCTCTTGACTTTGTTACTTTCATAGATCGAGACTTTTTTCTTTTCTTTTTTTCTTTTTCAAAGTGAAAATACGATCCAACTGCTGATTGAAACCTTTTACCTGATTATATTAGTCTCACAATTAAGTTGATTTGTTTGATCTTATTACAATGAAAAAAAAAATTAATATTGGTTAAGAAAAAAGAGTGATGATACTTTACTAGTTTGATATTTCTTTATGAAAATAAATGTTTTAAGAAGGAATCAGGAGGTCTTAAGGTTTTATTTTAAATTGACTTAAAAATTTTATACAAAATATAAATTATTAATACGCTTTTAACTAATCAAATAATATATAAATTACAGAATTAAAAATTTTTTAAATAGTGATATTCATCACAAAACTTGTCTTAAATAACATGACATAAAATTAAAGTTACCATATCATTCGTTACATTATCAAATTATCTACTAGTCAAATATTAATTAAATAAAGAATAATGAGATACAAAATTTGATAACGATTTTGGAAGGGTATCACTGTTGTCTTTTTTTTTTTTTTTAAATTCTTTTGAACTTCACTTTCAGGTTTATTCAAGCAACTATCTCCATGACTTTAATGAATATAATCAATGAGATGTGCGGCTAAAAAAGTATTCTATCCCATCATTTTATGAGGGTGTGATTGGTAGGAAAATGAGAAAATAAAAATATTTATACATCTCAATCATTTATTAATTTTAAAATTCAAGTATCATCGAATCTTGAAAATCTCAAACAAAACTTAGGTGAGCATATGAAATGAGGTTAAAATATGACAAACAGAAAAATTAATGAATTTCCTGCATGCGGCCCATGCAGCTTGAAATTTAATAAAAAGCTGGCGGGTCTAGGTGAACTGCGTGATATTTTATATTATTGATTCCCAATCTTCTTTAATAACTTCAAACGCCACCCACTTGCAACCATAAATTCGAGAAAGTTTAGGAAACGACAAAATTTTCTATAAATATTTTTTTTTCTTCATTTTTAATTTTTTTATTTATTTTTCTTTTTAAGAAAAATGGCGGCCGGTTGGTGCAGCAACTGTGCACGGCATGATCCGCAAGTTTATGTACATCAATACATATAGGGTACCAAGTCATTATATTGATATACCATAAATATATACATCATTTAATAAATGAAAGAAGTTTGTGTAATAAGCGGTAACTTTGCAAAAGAAAGCCAAAAAAGGGCGCTATCAAGTGCCAATAAACACGCTACTGAATTCACAAAACTAACTACTTGAGCAACCTTAAGCTTTCCCTCAATAACTAATAAAAAGTTATAATTCTAACTCTACGACCAACGTAAGCTTTCTGTCAATAACTAACTAGAATAGTCAAGTCATTTGTGCAGAAAGAAATCATAATCTTGTACAATATTACAAATATTCTAGTATATTTGACGTATAAAATTTTGAGAATTTATCAAATATTAAAATTACAATAATTTGAGTAGATCCTATTTTTGTCAATAAAATTATTTGCTAACGAGGAAACAACTTGACACTTGACAGGTTGATGAATCATTGAGGGCAGAGGACGTTGAAATCTATTATGACCCGGCAGAGCTGTTTGGAGGGTTATTAAAGGGCTCACCCATCTCAGAAAGTTCAACGCCAACCCAAGGCTGTCCCTTCTCCCACAAACCATGAATGCAACTTGGAAATGTGCATGATTGGCTATGTTACGACTTTCTGCACTGTATTGAATAATAACATCAGATCCACTAATTAATACCTGCCCATGCTATATATGTAAAAGGCTATCACTTAATGGATTATTAAATATAGTGTGTATTTAGCCCTGCTATTGCACAACAATATTTAGATTCTACTATTAGCCACAACTGTTTTAGCGTTTAATAAAATTTTGAAAACTAATTATCTACGAAGCTGCTGCTTGAAGCACCGATTTTTGTATTAGATTGCAAAAGTAGATAGGAAGTAACTTTTGAAAATTAGAGTTCGAAAAGCTAAAATTTAGATGAATCAAAATATCAAAATTATTCCTATAATATAATATAAATTCAAAAATATCCTTATTTATTAAAATTTTAAATTATCTATTTAAATAAATTAAAAAAATTAAAATTTATTTAAAATTATTTTTTAAAATTAATTTTTTGAAAAATAAAAAAAATTTGTCGGATGTTAGCCACTGCAATCGTCGTATATCAGTCGTCTGATAAGACAAATTCAATTTTTTTATTTTAGTTTTCAAATAATAAATTAATAAATATATATTTATTTTAAAATTATTTTAATAATAATTTATTATTTATTTTTAATAATGGAAATTTTGATTTAATTTTTAATAATATTTCTTTTTAAAGTTTTTTGTGTATTTTCTATTTTAACTTTAAAGTTAACTTTTGAAAATCAAGTTTACCAAACACAAATCTATATCTTTTAAATAACATACTAATTTTGAAAAGTTATTTTACCGAACACCTATAACTTTTTAAGAATACACAACTAACAGTAATTTTTTTCTACAAAACTTCTCTACAAAAATTTCCCATAGCATAGTAATCCCAATCAAATCCATAGTTCCCATCTACCATAATATGTGTTTATCTATGTTAAGTTCTCATATGTGTTACTTATCTTCACCGCTAGATTGCTAAAACTAGATCGTTACCATATTACAGCATTCCTCATTAGTGGATCAGTTACATGTGGCCATCTAACAACAATAATAGAAATGTCAATCACATGTTGAAAACTATACTACCAACCGAATAACATTACCATTTAGAGAAATAGGATCATTTAAAAGTATGAAACAATATAAGAAATATTGAAAAATAATAATTACAAAAGCATATACAAAAGCATATAACTTAAATAACAAGTTGAAAATGCGGATATGAGTAAAACTTACTTTATTGAAAACTTTCTTTGAGAAGAATACAAAAAACTTTAAAGGCAAAGACTCACTCTTTCTAGCCGATGCCCTCTCTTTGATTACAAGACTTCTTAAATAGACTTAGTAACGGACTTCAAAACTTTTGAAAACCACTAACATAATTACATTCGTAAAATATCTTTGACTATCGTTCACATGGCTACAATTATATGAAACATATTGATTACAACTTTGATAATATTGAACAAACATCAATGAAACATGGACAACTCTATTTGTCTTCATATGGCATGTGATAAACTTGCTTTATACTTTTCTAGCACTTCTATAGAAATATTAGTTGGAGATGAGTTGGACACTTTTGTCTTTTTGCTTAATTAGACTTCGTAGATCACAAGGATCTTGCGCTAGTGGTCCACCAAACAGATCCTCTTTAGATTATCTTGAGTACTGTCTTTAGAACTATTTGAAATCTATTGAATAAGAGCCATTAATTGTTTGAGTCGTTCACTTTTTACTTCTTTTTCTTAGAACCTTTTGAAGATGATGTTGATTTATCATGGGTTTGGACTTCTATTTTTGATAGAGTACCGGGCTTGATAGACTTCTCTTCGGGCTTAGCCCAAGATTGAATAAACTTTTTACCGGTCTTGAGCCATTGCTGAATATTTTGAACTGAACATCCTAAAATGTCATACTTATCCCACCATTTAATTCTAAATTCTCTAACTAATGATAAATAACATTGAGAATAATAAGACTCAATAGTGTATGACAAGGATAAAATCCAGGGTATTTGAAAATCTATATGAAAATTGATCGATTGGATAAAAGGTTGGTCTTGGACATCAGCATGCTTTTTGTAATAAGGAAAGGATAATTGATTAATCTGCTCTAGATAAATTGTTGGATTAGCTCTTAAATAATGCCACCATTCCAAGAGCCAAGATGGATAAAACTTTTGACACCCTAGTATCAAAATGGATGAACCACGAATGATCAAATGTTCTAAGATAAAACATATTAAACCAAGTTTTTTATAATCTACATAATTATTACCATTTGGTTTATAAGGAATTGAGAAAGAAACATTAGTCTAGATGGATTGGGTACCAAATTCTCTAGGGGTTTTAACTTTCTTTATTTTACAAGTTGAATAAAAAATTTAATCTGGATTTTTTGGATATTTATGATGGACTATTTCTACGCTATCGGTATCAACTAGAATTACCTCATAAAATTGACGATTTTTTAATGGATTAACCATAATATATTGACAATCTGGAAAGAATAATCTTTGAGTAAGGGTTTTGAGTTCAACTAGAGAGACTAACTCAGGGTATTGAGTAAACTGGAGATGTTAACATTGACTTTTTATAATTTGATTGGATTTTTGAACAAATGAACCTGCCTGGGTAGATGACCCAGTTGCTAATTGAGTACCTGTTGGGTAGATGACCCACCTACAGCTTGAGAAAATGATAAAGGTGGTATATTCAGATAAAACTGTATAAGTGTTTGCAATGGGGACCTTGCCCACTCCTACAACATGAATAGATTGATTAGTTTTTATCACAATATAATCACTGGCTTTCATAATCTTTTTGTTTGACGTTTTGAATATTCTCACCAAGTATTTCACTTTTTGATTCTGTCCTATAAAAATTATCTTTTTAAAAAATCTAGAATAGAATTATTTTCTCTTTTAATAAATTCAATTTCAAAATCAAATACTGATAAAATTGCTTGCCATCTTGCAAATATTTATTTAGAAACTAAATTTTTATCATCATTTTGTAAAACCTCTTTTGCAGATTTGCAATCAATACGAAGTAAAAATCTTTTGTTGAATAAATCATCATGAAATTTTGTAATACATAAAACAATTGATAAAACTTCTTTTTCAATAGTTGAGTAATTCTTTTATGGTCTGAGCCAGATTCCTGAATGATATCTAACTAAGTCTTCTTTATTTGATTCTGGTAATTTTTGTTTGAGAATACCTCCATATCCTATTTTTAAGGTATCTATTTCTAAAATCATAAATGCATCAGGACGTGAAATTCCTAAGCAATGAAGTGTTTTGACCTTTTCTATTAGAATTTTGATTATTTTAGTATGTTGATCTGTCCAGGGCAAAAGATTCTTTTAAAGTCTCTGGAATAAAGGTTTGCATAGCTTTCTAAGATTTGAAAAGAAATCTAATACATAATTTAAAGATCCTAAGAACCTCTGTAATTAATTTCTATCTTTAATTTCATCTGAAAATTTATCAACAAATTCTATTGCTCTTTGAACATGTTTTATTGTTCCTTGATATACGTCATATCCTAAAAATCTTATCTTTGTTTGAAATAAATTCATTTTGAGAGCAAAAATAACTAGTCCATTTTTCTTGACTATATAAAAGAATGTTATTAAACGTTTAAAATGTTGCTCTATTACTTCAGAGAAGATTAATATATCATCTATATATACTATCATAAATTTTATATAAAGGTTGAATATATCATTCATTATATGTTGAAATTCAGATGGAGCATTTTTTAGTCCAAATGGCATTACATTTCATTCATAATGCCCAAATGGTATTGTATAAGTTGTTTTATATCTATCTTGTTCTGTAATTTGAACTTGCCAAAATCCACTTTTCATATCAAATTTTGAAAATAATATTGCATCATAAAGTCTTTTGATCAAATCTTGTTTATTAGGAATAGGATATCTAATCCATTGTAATACTTTATTTAACGGTTTGCAATTGATTATTAATCTTGGAACTGCTCTTTCTAATTCAACTTTTTTATTAACATAAAATGTTGCACAACTCTAAGGTGATTTTGATTCTCCTATTAATTTCTTCTTTAATAAATCTTGTATTTATTCTTGGCAATATTGTAATGATTCTTGATATATTTGAATTGGTCTAACTTTTGTTGGAATTTGTTTTTCATTAAATTCTTTGATATATGGTAAAGTAACTACATGTTTTTTCATATCCCAAAATTGATTAGGTAAATTCGAACATACTTCTTCCCGAAAGTTATTTTCAATATCTTCTATATCTTCGTTTATATTAGGTTTTTCTAATTGTTCCTCAATTCTTTTATATTTAATCTCTTTTTGTAGATAATTAATATGGAGTTGTTTATTATTTATTAAAATAATTTGTTTCTTAATTATGTTTTGTCGAAGTAAATGAATCTCTTTAGTGTCTATTAGTAATAAGAATTCAACGCTTATTTTTGTTCCCATAATATTAGCATGAATTCCTTTATTATCAACTTTAAATGGATATATTTGTGTTAAGAATGGAGTACCTAGGATAATATTTTGACTAAGATTTTTTATTAATATAAATGTTGTTTTAAAGCAATATCCTTGATTACATATTTTGACTTTTGATAACTCGTACTTGACTTCTAAGGGCATTTCATTTACACCATGTAGTCCTTTATACGTTTTCTCATAATATTGTGTTAGAATAAGACCTTCTCTAAGACAATTTTGGTTTGCTCTTGAATCAACTAAAGCAATTGTTTCTATTTGTAAATAATTATCTATATGTAATAATATTCCTATGTATCATTTTTTATAATCTTTTCTATAATTTGTATATAAGCTATTTTTGTTTTTGAACTATAGCTAAATTTTGATCTTTATTCTTAGATTCAATTATTATTGATCTAGTTTGAGTTTGGAGTTATTCTAATTGTTGGTTTTGAATTTCTTTCTTGATTTCTTTTATTTGTTTTTTTTTTTTAGATTTTTAATTTCTTGTTCCAATTCTCCTGTAGTAACTTGTTTGAATAGGCTTTGTAATTGATTTTATCCCATATCTTATTTAAACTAAATGTTTTTGAAGTCTTAATACTACTTTCTTATTTTAAGATTTATTTTGATCTCATTAAATATTCTCTTTTTATAGTAAATCTTCAAGTTGTACGGAATGATTATCATCATCACTAATAATATATTCTTGACTAGATTGTTCACTAAATAATAATTTATTAATTTTATCTCTTAGTTCATCTTGGTCATTTAAAAGTTTATTGACTTTATTATTTTTTTTTTGGCATTGTCTTGATATATTACCAAGTTGCCCACAATTCTGACATATCAAATGTTTTTAGACTTTGAATAATTCTTTTTAGGCATGAACTTTGTCTTATCTTCTTATAGTATTGATTATCAAATTGATTTTTATATTTATAAAGATTTTTTTTATTTATTCTTTGTATATTTCCTAGAATATGATAGTGGTCTTAGATTTTTATACCATATTTTCAAACCATGATCCCATCGTTTCACTAAATCTCTCTATTTTTCTTTTTTCTTTTTGTTCTTGACAAATTGCTAAACCTTCTTTTTTAATAAAAATAAACAATTGACCATATATTATATTATCCCAAGGAATTAAACTTCCTCTTGTTATTTCTATTAATTTATTGACTATTTTTTCAGAAAAGAATTTTGGTAATCCTGAAATAAATCTTTGTTTTCAAAAAGAAGCATTGCAGTATTGTCTTTTAAATATATTTATTATAAATACATCATTTTACCATCTAAAATCTCCTAAAATTGGACATCTACGATTTGTTAAAATTATTTTTGAACTAGCTAATTCCTCTTTAAGATTTCTGATAAAATACATTTAAATAACATATATTAGTACTTCTACAGCATTTGGGGTTTCTTAGATAATTACAAATCCATCTTCATCTTGTACTTGAGTTTTTTCTACATGATTGAGTATTATTTGTTGATTATTAAATCATATGCAATTATCCCACCAATATTTTTAGTAATCTTGTAAAACCTATAACTAATAACTTAACAGCCTCACTATTATTTGTTTTATAAGCTTTATAAGCAACATATGTCATTCCCATTTCCTGTAAGGTATTAATTATTTCATATTATGACTTACCATCTATATTCCATTCATAAATTAAATCACTTACATATTAAACCAAGAATGGTTTAGAAAAACGTCCAAAATAATTAGTTCAAGAGAAATAATGATAAAAAGTACTAATATTAAACAAAGTTTAAATAAAAATATATTACCCAATATTTCACCCGATAATATATATGAAATAGAAACTTTTAACTTTAAATCTACTTATTTAATAAAAAAAAAATAAGGAAACTTGAACTTTGCAAAATGAATTTGAAGAAATAAAATTACTTAGTCAACTAGTTATAGAAAATTATAAGAAAAAAAGATTTAATTATATACACTTTGGATTAATACAAATAGCTATAAAACCATTATAAAAAATAGGAATAGATTCTCCGGTATTAATGTTAGTAAGAGATAAAACACTATCAAATTTTCAAGATTCCTTATTAGTAGCCTAATCAAATCTTTGTAATGGTACTATTTATTTCAATTGTACCCAAATTTTCAAGTTAGTTTGCATGATTCAACAATATTAGATACATTAATTTCATTTACCATAATCAGTTTTTACACAAAATAGGCATGGATATTTATTAGTTCATAGGATATATTTTAAACAAACTAGTTCGGAGATCAACCCTAGATAAAGGTTACAAGATACAAGCGGAGAGACGACAATATTAACAATGAAAATAGAAGAAAATACTCCAACATCAATTTATACACCAAAATTACTCAATTGGAATGAAATCACTATACCAGAAGTTTGGCAAATAGATAATACATTACCACCTAGAAATATAGTACAAAAGGAAATAGCACAAATTACTCAAAATTTAAACGAAAAAATTTTATTAAGATTCAATTCTTTAAGAATAGGAGAAACTTCATCAAGTTATTTTGATATTAAATCTGCTAGGAGTTCGTTTTCACTATCAAAAAATTAGTAGTTTTAATTATCGAAGTACTCAAGCAAGGGAAATAAATAATAACCCTCTTTATACAGTAAATTATGCTACACCTATAGCAGAACTAGTTAATCAATCACCTCCAATATCACTTACACAATCAGATTTTCAAACTATTAATGCTATTCAAAAAGAAAACTTTGAAATAAATAAAGAATTTTTAAGAAATGACTTTTTACAAAAAGAAAATAATTTTAAAAGAAAATTGTATTTTAGTACATTTACTAAACAAAAAACTGAAGAAATTAGAGAAGAATGGTATAAAAAGATGAAAAGAATAAAAATCAATATTCCTTTCTTTACTTGGTTTGATACGTATGATCAAGACATAATATACAATTACCATATAAAAGTCAATATGTCAATGTTCAAACAGATAAATTTAAAAAATGAGAAACTACACAACATGAAATAATTCAATCAATACACCCACCTTTAGAACAAATTAAAATTAAGACAAATGAAATAGAGATTTTAGCAACATCATTCAAAAAGAGATCTAATAAACCAAATAATGAAAATTCAACATTAAGATATATTAAAAAAATTTATGAACAAAAAATTTTCATAATCAATTACTTCATACTGTATTTAAACAAGTTACAAGAATAAAAGATCAAATAGATAATATTAAATTAAAATAATCCACAATATTTCCTCAAAATATTTCACCACCACTATTTAAACCAGTTCAACAAAATAATACACCAATAAAACTTCCTAAGATAGATTTAATTGATCAGATTAATCAAAAACTAAAAGTATTACCAAGTTCTTTCAATAATATTAATATTATAGATCAAAATCAACAAAGTAATACTCAATCTATTACAACATCTAAAGATATAGATGAAATTAATAGAATAACTAAAAAAGATAAATAGAAACAAGCCCCTACAAGAATATTATTCAAGACCTACTCCACCAGATCTAATGTATGAAGAAAGAAAACAATTTATTTCAAATAGATATGTAGGTGATTTAATTTGTGAATGGAATATGGATGATAAGTCAGAATATGAAAATTAATACCTTACAGGAAATGGGAATGGCATCTCCCGCTTATAAAACTTATAAAAGAAGTGATAGTGAGACTGCTAAGTTATTAGTTGTAGGTTTTACAAGATCATTAAAATGTTGGTGGGACAATTGTATAAGATTTAATAATCAACAAATAATACTCAATCATGTAGACCTCTACCGCTTAAAAAGCTTATAAAACAAGTAATAGTGAGTCTGCTAAGTTACTAGTTACAGGTTTTACAAGAGCACTAAAATATTGGTGGGACAATTGCATAAAATTTAATAATCAACAAATAATACTCAATTATGTAGAAAAAAACTCAAGTAAAGATGAAGATGGATTTGTAACTATCCAAGAAAACCAAAATGCTGTAGAAGTACTAATATATACTATTTCAATGCATTTAATAAGAAATTAGTTTTTTTTGGATATTTTTGTTTTCTAACTTAAAAGTTAACTTTTGAAAATCAAGTTTACCAGACACATATCCATACTTTTAAATAAAATAGTAATTTTGAAAAGTTTTTTTACCCAACACCTATGACTTTTTAAAACAACACAACTAACAATAAATTTTTTTCTGTAACACTTCTCCATGGGAATTTCCCGTAGGATAGTAATCCCAGTCAGATCCATAGTTCCCATCTACCATAATATATGTTTATCTATATTAAGTTCTCATATGTGTTACTTATCTTCACCACTAGATTGTTAAAACTAGATTGTTACCATATTACAGGATTCCTCATTATTGGACCAATTGCATGTGGCCATCTAACAACAACAATATAAATGTCTATCACTAGCTGAAAACTATACTACCAACCTAAAACATTACCATATCAATACAACTAACAATATTCTATATACATAAATGGTAGAAAATAATCAAAACAATGACATTACCACATCAGTACAACAATTTTTTTCTTTTCCCCACTAAGCTATACTAAAATATAAAAATCACTAATCCTCTAGTTGCTTTACTTCTTCACTGGACAAGAAAAACTTTTCTTGATCACCATTGCAGCAATAGTTAATGGCATCAGATTTTATTATGAGAAATTTTGAGGGTGCTCTGAAATTTTTAAATTGAGGAATGTTTCACATGCTTCAAATTGACATGGAAGCAAGGAATACAGCTCCGGCAAAAAGCAATTAGAGCAGCTCTTAATCTTTCAAAATTTCAAAAATGATAAAAAGTAAATTACCATTAGATTAAGAATGTGAAATACTTGACATACAAATCAACCACAAGACTATGAAATAAAGCACCTAGCCTGTGTCATTAGTCAACCTAAAACATAATTACAGGCATAATAAAAAATTACACATAAATTACAACATGGAGGAAAAAAAATATTATCAAAATCTTTAAATACTAACTCATCTCAGCGAAATTCGACTTTGGGGTCAATGCCATGACGACCTTCATCGAAAAGAGCCAGATTTAACATTTCGGAGCAAAACTGATCGTCTGGTTTCAG
Source organism: Boswellia sacra (assembly GCA_013180625.2). Taxonomy (NCBI): domain Eukaryota; kingdom Viridiplantae; phylum Streptophyta; class Magnoliopsida; order Sapindales; family Burseraceae; genus Boswellia; species Boswellia sacra. The sequence continues at coordinate 34,329 of SNVD02001660.1, forward strand.
CCATAAAGCCTAATTTGAAAATAAGAATAATAAAACCGGATCTTAAAATGTAAAGAAAATAACCAGATGATCATAAACTGGAGACATTCAAATTGTCCTTTCAACAGTGGATGAATATGACAGACAGAAGGCTTATTTATCATGATAGAAACAGCAGCATGGTATGTGGTTTACCTTGTGATAATATGTAATAGCAGCAGAGAAGTTATCCTACATAGTAGAGCAAAGAGACATATCACCATAAAATTTCCAAACATTATGAACAATAAAGCACTTAATTAAGTTTCAAAACCTGAGATTTCCACAATTATTAAACAGGCCCCCCCTTTTGTGCACGAATATGGAAATTTAATCTTTTCTTATCATATGACATGATTGAACCATTAACAAAGTGGCTGACATTAAAAATTAATAAAACATGTAAGTCCTTTTTCACCAGCAGAACCACAACGCACCGATTGGAAACAAACTCTTCATCCCATAGAAGACCAATCGATCATCTACAGCCAATATATTTCCATCAACTGAGAAGCTCTATGTTAGCTATTAACCAGAAGGTCATGTCAACAGGAGTACATTCTGAATTTCAGACACCATATGCCTTTAATAAACAACATTTGAAATTGTCCAGGAAACCATAATTTGTTTTCAAATTCCACTATGATCACTCGCAAGATCACAACATACAATCTGAAGTTTCATCATAACACGTAAAATGACTTTTCATAAAGTTTCCATCACAACACAACCTATATTACTGAGATTGAAATGCTGACTACCTATCAAAATTTGAAATTCTTAAGATGTTCCACAGAAGCAAAAGTGACCCTAATTCTCCCCACATAACTTACAAGGGTAATCAAATACTGCCAAAAAGGGAAGTAGAGAAGCATGATACCTGCAAATGGTATGTGTAAGCAAGACCTGCATAGGTGCTCAAGCTTTTATTTGATAACGTTAGTGCTCTCTCATAACAGGAAATTGCCTCGGGATACATCCTGAGATATATATTATAAAATTTTAGTGCAACAACATCCTCAGTCCCTAAAACAAAATGCATATATCAAGATAAATTTGATATTTTATATAAAAGTATAAACATACTAATAAAATCCAAGTTCAGACAGCTGAATGATAATTTCATTTTGAAATCCAGAAAAACACCAAGTGAAGAAGAAAATCTTGGAATTAGCAATATGCCAAAAGAAAAATGTATTTGAGACAACCAGTTATAACAAAATTTAAAAACATACTTTAATTTTCTGTAAGCATGAGCAAGATTGACAACAGTTGGTTCCCACATTTCACTTAAAGAGGATGAAATATGTGCCAAAGTCTTCTCAAACCACCAGACTGCTTTATTATACCTGTAAGTATTTCAAATGACAACCTACTGGTTAAAATTATTACTGTGTACTTGTACAACTGAAAGTGCCCAATTACTAGCTGTTCAATTCAGTCTAATTTTAGAAACAATAATAAGTAATACTGAAAACAGCATCATCAACAATGTTAATTCCCATGAACAAATATCCTTACTCCTTCATATGATAAGCAACAACACCAAGTTCATTATATACAAGTGGATCTGAAGGGCATATGGTCTTTGCCTGCATGAAAAACTGGAAAACAGACAATCTAATCAAAATTTTAGAAATAAAATAAAAGAACCAGCTCGAAGAAATTTAGATAAAGAAGCCGTTGTTAAGGCAGCAAAACAGCATGATCAAAATGCTAACTCGTGACCACGAAGGAATAAGATCACAAGATTCAAAAGGATGAATGAGAACATGGCTAACATTTATCTTCGTTTCAATCCAGAAAAATAAAGGAAAAATAACAAAAATGACCCAAATCAAGGGGGTGAGTTCAAAATTAACCCACTTCTGAAAAATTTAGATGCTATGACCTTTTTGCTCTGGAAATTACTTTACTAACCTTTTTCAAATGTGATATCAAACAATAGACACAGAATCAGACCCTCGACAGACATTTGACAACAAAATCAGACATGCGACAACAAACATCCGACATCCGACAACAGAAATCCTATACTCGACAACATACATCCAACAATCAATGTTCACATCAGACAACTGATGTTCGACACTCAAAAACATACATCTGACACTCGAAGAAATTATGTCTAACGCTCTTTGTCTTCAACCTTCATCTTTCTCAACAAAAACCAATCATTTTTCAAACAATTTACACACTACAAACACTTTTAACAATTAAAAAAAATATACGAACTCAAGATTTAAGCATATCAAACCCTAAAAATAAAATTGAAAATCATAAACAAACTAAAGGAATTTTCTGTATTTATTAAGGATATTAAGGTAATTTCTCAAGCAAAAGGGTCATGTTATCTAAATTTTTAAAGACAAGTACATTTTTCAACTAAACCTCCTAAATTGGGTTCATTTTCATAATTCTCTCAAAAATAAAGCCATTTTTTCCCTTTTATCTCAATTGAGGTAAAAGCCATCAGTTTCATCATTCTTTATCAACTTTAGCACCTTATGTTAAAGTTAGGTGCGGCAATTTAAGTCACAACACGCCAACCAGACACGACATGATACAAAAATTTGCGGATTTGAGTTTGCCTTAATTGTGTTCGTGTCGGAATTCTCAACCCCTTTAATAATCGTGTCGTGTTCGTGTTGAGCGTCTTTAACCTGCGAACCTATTTATGACACGACCCGTTTATGACACGAATCTGTTTATGACACGCTTATATATTAAACACGATCGACATGATTAACACGATTATTGACACGAATAATATTATATAATTTTTACACATATTAAAAAATATAAATTAGAAATTATAATATTTTATTATATTAATATAACTACAAGGACACTAAACATATCATTTCTAATTTCTAATTTCCTAAATCACATATTGAAGTTTACATTGTTTCTTTGTATTTAGTTTTATTTAATTTTGTATATTATGTTACAGCTTTTTCATTTAAAAATAAGTTTTAATGTATAATCATAAAATAATCGTGTTGTAACTGTAATCGTGTTATAATTGTGTAGTAATTATAATCGTGTCATAATCGTATCGTAATTGTAAATGAGTCGAATTAATCATGTAAACATACCATAATCGTGTTAGACGGGTTGTGTTTGTGTCTAACACGAACACGACCCGTTTATTATTCGTGTTCACGTGTTGTGTTACCCATTTAGTAATCGTGTCATGTTTATGTTGACCCTTCGTGACACGAATAATAAACGGTTCGTATTCGTGTCAGGTCAATCTTAATCGTGTCACAGCTCGACACGACATGAATTCGACCTGCGAACACGAATTTTCACCCCTAGTTAAAAGTCCACGAACTTAGATTCGCATCAAACTTAAAATCTGAAATAGAGATCGCATGGGCAGCATTAATTAACAAATCATATAAATAGGTTTTCTATTCCCTCCCAGGCCAAAAGTAAAAGAATAAAAAATTGCCCATGTTCACCGGATGATAAAGCACCTGCTCAGCCAGCTTAAAGCTGTGAGTTCGCATGTATTCCATCCCAATGTATAGAGTTGGTAAATGGCACCTGGAATAACAGAATATCAACATTCAACCTGTAAAAGGACAACTCATAGTAATAAGAGGACTCCCATGATGCATGCATTACCTCATTAAACAAATAAACAATGAAAATGCAGTGAGTGTTTATTACCACAAAACTACTCATGACAATGTTTAATCCCAAAAGAAAACGGCAATGATTATGTCACGGTGGCGACATGAATAACTTCTATAAATAATAGATGTTGCTATGGAACCAAAGCAGGGATCTCCATTGCCAACATAAAAAAATAAAAATAAAAATAAAAAAATAAAATGAAAATCAATCTGTATATAAATTCAATTATTAGAAATTACATGGAAGCATAAAATTAACAAATACACAAATTTCGTAGAAAAGAAAGAAAAATAAAGAAAATCATCCTAAAATCAGGTTCAAGAATGTAAATGAACAAAGAGAAACTTAAACAACCTCAATTTATGTCTAAATGCCAACACAAATTCAAGCAAAAGAACTCAAACTACATACAGATGATAGATAATGTTTTTCAATTAATAAGGAATTAAAAAAAAAAATCAAGAGGAATAAAACCCAAATCAATATCATTTATATTTGATTAAAAAAAATTGATATACTTAGGCAAATGGAAATCCAGCAAAATAGTATTAAAAGTTACCCCGGAAACAAGCGAGCAGCAGTGCGATAAGCAAACATTGCTTGATCACCCTCTTCTTGGGCAGCAAAAGCATTTCCATTACCAATCCAAGCAGGCGGAAATGTTCTATCTAGAGTTGTAGCTTTGCTGTAATTAAAAGAGCCAACAAGAGATAACCTCATATATCTTTTTTTAAATATAAATATAAGTGGAAACTAAACCAGCAATGAATTTTTCATATAAGGTTAGAAGTTTATTTTAAAAAGAAATTAAATATAGCAGTGAGACCAGAGAAAGTGATCTAAAAAATAAATAAATATGTAACAAGAACTAGACAACAGATGTTAAAGCAAACCTTGAATCAGTTCAAAACAATTCAATCAAGAGACATGATTAATTTAAAATTCATTGAACAACTCATGATTAAAATAAAATAAAACTAAAAAACTCGGGTTGAGTAATATAAAAAGAAGTATTTGAAAGACCAGTGAGTAATTTCAGACTAACAGGTTTATGAGCTGGACCAATTGCAACCCACTGTAATCTTGTTGATTCAAATTACTGAACTACAAACAGATACCAAAAGCCCATGTGGTTGATCAAGCGATATAGAAGACCAATGGTAAGCCTTTCCACAATGTTGACAATTGCTTATCCAAGAAAAGCAATGCTTCATAGAAAACATTTGGAATATAATATCACGAGTTGACAGCACCGAGAAGCATTCAAAAGTACATAGAGTAAACATAATCATATCATATAAAGATGTCACAGAATACAATAAGAGAGTAAACGGCCCAGAAACATACAATTTGATTAATTAAAAAAAAGGACAAATAATAGAAATGGGCTTAACTAAGACAGCAATATCTGAAGCTTACTTGAAATAACGGCGTGATAGATCATACTTCTTTATACAATAGTAATAACAACCAACCGCAAACCAAGACAAAGCCCTAAAAGGTTAAAAGTCCTTGTAAGTAAACAATATAAAGCACAAAAGAGTATTTAAATATAAGTTTAACGAAATCTCCAAGTGCAATTTTTCCAACAGATTTTAGATATACATCAAACATGATCTCAAAAACAGAAGAATGCAATTTCCTGCTCGTTTGCCTTTCTATTTAGAGGAAATATTATCGCTAAACAATCTTTCAATTTTCACCCTTAGCCTCAAAGTCGAACAAGATCCCCATAATCTGCCACAAGTGGTACTAAATCCCAAAACTTTCAGTATGAATAAAGAAATCTTACCACCTAGACATAGAAAACATAAATTTAGAACACATATTCCAGTTCCTAACTGTAACTCAATATTTCACAAGTTTTTATTCATTTCTAATTTTATTTACTTCTTCAATCAGTAGGAAATCTTTAGTGATCAAGACAAAAAATCTTGAGCATAAGAAAGTAAAGAAATATAGGAAATTTGGCACATGAACAAGTCATAAAATAATAGAAATGGTAAATGAAAACGTAAGTGACTTAATAAGACTCAAATAGAAAGTCATACACCACTAATCTCCATGTCCTAAAAATTAACAAAGAAAACTCAGCTCCTCGAATTTGGGATGTTAAAGTTAAGAAGATATATAAATAAGTTACAAACAAATTACAATTGCATTACTCGTAATTCCAGCAGATCCAACATTTTTTCCAAGTTTTATCTGTCTTCATAGTTTAATTCCTTCAATCTTCCTAATTTCCCAGATAATAATCACAGCAGGAAAAATTGCATCTTAAAGAGAAAGCTCTCACTTTTGAGGATAATCCTTCACTAAATTGCATGCCATTAGATAAAGTTCATTTGAATGTCCAAGCTCCATAGCCGCAGCTAAATGCACCAAGGTGCATTTCAGATGGAAGGGGTCTTTTTCAAGTAGTCTGTAAGAAGAAGAAGAAGAAGAGGAAAGGCTCAGCTACAGCATCTCAGAAACAAAATATAACTATATTCTTTTCAGAATCTATCACCAACTTACACAGAAGTTAGTTCAAAACATTTTTGGTATTCACCACATTGATGATAGTATTCAGCTTTGCAGGCCAAAAGATCAGTATTGTTTTTCAGAGTGCATGTGAAAGAGGGGCTCGAATGGTTGCCGTCACAGCTCTCTTTTTCAAGTTCCCTGAATTTGGCTTCTACAACATTCTCCTTCTCATACTGGATAATGCCGAGATGAAAAGGGAAAGTAAAATAGAAGAAATAAATAAATTGATCAGCACGTGCAAGCATGTAGCAGGAAGGGGACGAAACATATGGAGAACTTAAAAAAGCATATGGTGGGGTTCTTTAACATGTTTTACATTTGGACTAGCATAGACGCAAGTTCTTATTCACCTTTTTTATCAAGCATGAATAGAATGAATAAAGCCACCCATCTTCAGGACCAAATTCCAATGATGAAAGTAAACTTGTTTCTGAAATTCAGTAAAAAAAAATCCAAACAAACGTATGTATTAAACCATATAAAATGAACCTGTTAATTCAATACATCAGCAAAGTCCAGTGCATTCCACGGAGTAGCAAATGCTAGCACAAGCCAGAGAGAGAACTTTTACCAAATAAAATTAGCAAAAATGCATGTACATAATTTCCGTATAAAATAATATTATACCTATGTACATATGAACTAAAATTCAACCAAGAGAACAATATTCATAATTCACTTCTTTCTAATGACGTGCATGGATGACTGGCAAAACCTCAAAGAAAATTGGTTATAGGTCAAGATACCTTCCTCACATGTTAGCATGTGGTTTTCAATAAGGCACTCCAGAGCCTGAAAAGAAAAATGAATTACAGTGATGAGAAAAATTTTTTAAATGAGAAAGCTATGTTTCATATGGGGCATACACCTAAATTTAAATAAAACACCTATATAATCAGAATAAGCCTTGTTAACAAAAAAGGCCCTAAGCTCAGAAATCCAAGTGCCAAACATTTTGTAGTAACTAAATCATCCCCAAGAGGACAAAATGCTCATAGAGCCTCCAATAGTGACATTCAAATCATTTTGCATCGAAAGCCAAGTTTATTTACGACCACAAAATTCAAGAAAAAGTGAGGTTGGAAATACATTAACAAGCAACCCATCCCAAAGAGAATAAATGAAAACAACAACAATTGACAAATGTCCTGCATACCTCGTAACACAAAGGATCTTCTATGATTGCAGCTTTGTACCTTAAATCATGAAAACAAGGTATATCTAGTGAGCTTTTTACAGAATTTTGGGTTTCATTTCAACAAAATTAGAGAATGGAGGAAAAGAATTGTGCAACCAAATGAAAGGGATTGAACACAGTGGATCACACACGTTGACAACAAAAAATTGCAATGATAAGCTCATTAAAGCTGTAAACACTACCACAATTTAAAAAGTATCTGGAGGAACCTTCTTATTTACGTCAATTACTGCCAATTTCAGTCTTAAAATAAAATAAGGGCACTGGTTCAGACAATATAAATTTCTATTTCCAATGTCCATATGTAGGAACGAAATGTAGTAAAGTAGAGCTATGCATCAATTCAAGCTAATTAAATTCTGTTTAAGCAGTAACAATTTATTTTGACCACTTTTATATTCTTGAACAGTAAGCCAAAATATTAATCTGCAATCTTCATAATGAAGCAAGAGGAAAGGGCAAGCAAATATTTAGTGCATTTTTTGAGCTTAAAGACTTAGATGGCCAAATAGCGTCGGCAATTTAAGGGGCCATAGAAGGAAAAAAGGAAAAAGAAAATCTAAGAACCCTTGTAATTACTAAACCCTAACGACTATTATGAATTAATAATTATCTTTATACTGTTTAAATTATAATACTTTTGATTGGAAAACTCAGTAGAGCTGAACATAAAGTACTATATAACTAAGAAAAATTTCTTATAAAAACTCTGTTTTGCTAACTGAAATGGGTTTGAGAAAACTAACCACTGCCGAGCCTGGGCACGGTTTTCCAAAGCTTCATATGCTCTGCCTCTCAAAAAGCATATAGCTGAAGAGATCTGTTGGAGAAAAGAAAATGAAAACTTGCAACAGTAAAACCCAGAGAGAAAACCAAATAATCAGAAGAAAAACTTACATTGATTTCTCTATCTTCCCCATCTTTGTCCAAGTACATGACATTGCTATCTTTTGTGGCATGTACATTTCCATCTTCATCAACTTTAGCGTCACCAAGCATCGACAGACACTGGTCCCACTCCTTTAGTTCCTCCTAAATCATACAATAGATAAGAAAACAACCAGGCACTTATTAGTCATTTCAATTAAACGCGTGCAAAAATGTAACAATTCTCCAGCTTCACGATACGAATACAAAATTCAAAATTTTAAAAATATGCACAGAAACAAAGAGCAAAAACAAATGAATAGATGCAATTTAAAAATAAAAATAAAAATAAAAAGCAATACAATTGGAAAGGATTAATCATGCTTACGAGACACTTGGCGGCCAAGTAACGGAATCGAAGGTCGCGGAGGACGATTTTCGAGGCGTTTAGGAGGTGGAAGGCGCGGCGGTAGTGGCGGCCCAAGAACAAAGCCTGAGCCTGCATGTAGATGTCAGCGGGGTCGTTCGTCAATGCGGCGACTTTGTCGGCGAAGAATATGGCCGACGAGTACAAATGCTTACTCACACAGTCACGAACTACTCCCCGAAGCTTATTGATCTCTTCTTCTCTCATTTTGGGAGCGAGGAACTGGAGATCTGTGACTGGCAGTGTTTGTTTCTCGGGAAAGTGTGGTTTGGTTCCTTCTAGTTTGAAGAAAAATGAGGGTTTTCCCGATGGGGTTTTTGGGGAGGGAAAAGTAAAATGGGCGGGAGGATATTTCATTGAATTTCCATTTAGGCCCCTATGCGAAAAGCCCAATCGGCTTTGTTTAAATCCAGTTCAGCCCAATGTTCCATGACCGCTGACTCCTCCCAGTCCCACGTGGAAGACTGAAAATTTATTTTTTAAAATTTTAAAAAAATGTATTTTCAAGATTGGAATATTTATAAATTGTACTTAACCAAAAAAAACAAAAAAAAATTATTTGAAAATTATATAAGCTTATACTTTGTAAATTAATAATAATAAACTGTGTATAATCAATTAATAGTTTATATATCTAAAAATTAATGTTTTAATGTGTGTCATAACAGTACATGTTAAAGGTACAAACAGATAAAAAAATTATTATTTTTTTAAAAGTACGAACAAATTTTACATTTTAATACATTAATTTAATAAAATAATAAGAGAAAAAGATTCTACACTTAAAATTCTCCCTTAAAACATTTTAGACAAATTTTTATTTTATATTTATTATTTGAATTTGATAAAGAAGTCATTGAATTTCAATACATAGATGATAGAGCAATGGGCTAGGTAGACATAGTTTTGCAATCTTAGAAAAAGATGTAATGGTAATGTCTCTTCTATGCAACTTTTCTAACATGACCGGTGGTCCTTTATCGACTAACAGAGGATTTAATATAACGTCTAACACTGAAAGTATATTTGTTGATTAGAACTAAATTTTAAAGAAAGTAGTTTAGTTTAGCATTTTGCAATAAGTTCTTTGAAATACAAATAATAATAATTCTCAAATATACACATTTAATAAATAATTGAAAAAAAACTAATATAAATTAAGTAGGAGTGATAATTCGTGTTGATCAGTTGTGTCAAAATAAAATATCAAAAAAGGAAAAAATTTGTATTCACAAATTATTAAGTGGGTAACAATAGCACGAAACAATAACACAAATAATAGTAGACCATTATATTAATTTTGTGTGCGAATAAGTTGTAAGACTTGTTTAAATCACATGTTTAAGTTCACTTGTATGTCTAATACATTTACACATTTAATGTTATTATAACCTAAATAAACATCAGTTTTTACTTTAATTTATTGTATTTTTTATTTTGTTTACAAAAATGGTCTTGTTTTTGTAAAACTGGAAGTAAATTATTAATCATGTTATAATTATATTATTGTTATAAGATGATTATTAAAGGAATTGTAAACCTTCGATAGTAATCCACTGATTTAATTTTATATTCATATTGTGTTGAAGAGTGGTATCAAAATTTATCTCTAGAATTGAGGTCTTGTATACAAATAATAAATTCAGTAAATATTCCAATGAATATTAGTAGGAACCGTTAACAAAATTTTCAAATATCAAAAGTTCTTTTAATATTTTTGTGTCATTTAATTAAAACTTATTAAATAAAAAAAGGCTCCAAAAGATAAAGACCTAAAATAAGTAGTTAAAATTTTGAGAAAAGAAACTACTCTTATTTTAAGAAAAATATCATGAATAACCGTAAGGTAAGCCTTATCATACGAATTAGCCTCAATAACGTTCTCATTAGTGAGTTGTCGTTAAGTTGGATGACTTGAAGGGTATATTGGTAAATTTCTGTTAATTGTAATAATTCTCTCGTCATCACCCCAACAACACCAATGCTATCACCACTCTGCTGCCTCCACCTACATTCTACACTCCTCCACAAGCAAGAATTCTCTCTCTACAACCTTTTAATTTCTAATTGCTCAATAACATAAGTACATATAGTAATCCTTTGGATAAAACACAAAAAAATCATTCCAAGATTAAACTTATAATCGTGCTAAATAACATAATTATAATCAGATATTTAGACCAACAAAATCAAAGTTACAACAACCACGCTTTGTTTGCTTTTCATTCTCTGCTTTCGCTCTCAATTACAGGCACAAAACCTTTTCCCGCTTTGTTGCTTGCTCTATTTAAAGGTCACGCATAGCACAATAACTTTTATTTTACTTGACCAAATGAGACTCACAAAGATATTTCTAGAGAGTTAGTTACAGGACCAAGCAAGAAAAGGGAACTTTATTTATTATTGATTGACTGACTACAAGTGAATAAAATCTAGTTTATATACAAGTCTAGTCACATGCTTGCTTCTCTGGAAGTTTACAATACACGTGAGCTCACTTACTGAAACAATCCTACTCTTGCTTACATCACACTCTACATTTACTTAAGCAGCATCAACACCTCCCCTCAAGTTTGCCTGCATTAATCTTGATCAGCAAACTTGTTATTTGAAGATATTCTCAATTTATCTCTAAGCATCTCAAACCTGGTTCCAGCAAGTGGCTTGGTCATGATATCAGCAACTTGTTGCTTTACGAAAATGTGCTTAACACCTAACTGCCCAGATAAAACTTTCTTCCTAATAAAATATACATCAACTTCTATATGCTTGGTGCGAACATGAAACACAGGGTTTGCTAGTAGAGATTCTGCACCTTTATTATCACACCACATGATTGGAATTTTAGTTTGCTTGAGTCCCAACTCCGTCAGCAAACTTTACAACCATATAATTTCTATAGGAGCTTGAGACAAAGCTCTATACTTTTGACATTGTAAAAGATCAGCCTACTACCTTTTGCTTTTTGGATGACCAGTAGATTAAGTTACCTCCAAAGTAAACACAGCAACTTGATATAGACCTCCTATCATCAACTAAACTAGCCCAGTCTGCATCACTGAAACTAGTTAATGTGAAAGACTTCATAGGCTTAAACAGTAAACCTTGATCCATTGTTCCTTTGACATATCTCATTAACCTTTTACATGCTTCCAACTGCAGCTTTGTTAGCGTTTGCAAGAATTAACTAAGCTTGTTTACTACATAAGCAATATCTGGCCTTGACATTGCCAACTATTGCAGCCCTTCTATTACACTTTTGTAAACTGTTGGTTGCTTAAAAACTTTTCTAACAAGTCAAAAGCTTTTTTTTTTTTTTTTTTGGTTAAGAGTAAAGCATCCTGACTTCTCTTAATTTCAAAACCAACAAAATAGCTGATCATGCCTAAAGTTTTGAGTGCAAAATGCTTGTTTAAATCATGATTACTTTCTTCAGTTGATCACAATTGTTTCTAGTTATTAGAATATCATCAACATAGACTAATAACAGAATCAAAGGAGCTTTATGCTTGTAAATAAACAAACTAGTATCAGCAGTAGACATAGCAAACCCCTATTGAAGCAAAGCTCCCTTAAGCTTATCAAACCATGCCCGAGGAGCTTGCTTCAAACCATGTAGTGACTTGTCCAACTTGCAGATGAATTGAGGATGATTGGAATCAACAAATCCTATAGGCTGAGTCATATATACATCTTCTTGTAAATCTTCATCTAGAAAAGCATCATTTATGTCAATCTGTTGAATATCCCAACCAAAAGTCAGAGCAAGAGAAAAGACTACTCCAATGGTGGATGGCTTAATCACAGGACTAAAAGTCTCAAAATGATCCACCCTCACTGATTGTTGAAAGTCTTTGGCTATAAGCCTGGCTTTATAACTCTAAATACTACCATCTTGATTATATTTTATTTTAAATATCCATTTGCAATCCACTATGTGCATACTGGAATGATAAGGCACTAAAGTCCATGTGTTAGTAGACTTAAGTGTATAAAATTTTGATTGCACAGCAGCTTTCCAGTGAGGACTAGCTAAAGCTTGTCAAACTGTGTTTGGTATTGATGTAATGAGTCTCAATTGTGTAGAGTTTTGGTTTAAAAATGCCAGCCTTAGATCGAGTAACCATTAGATGAGAATTAAGTGTTGGAGGAGGAACAAATAGGAATTTTTGATTGTTTATTGTCAAACAGTATCATCAGGTTGAGTGATATCTGGAGGAGCAGAATTATCTAAATAAGCTGAGCTAGCTGAGGTAGAAGAAGAATGATGTGAAGGCAAGCTAGCTGAGATAGGAAAAGTACGATGGGATGAAATTTGAAGAAGTAAAAGTAGGTAACTTCTGACTAGGAGAAGAAGTAGGAGTACAATAACAAGTTGGAAGAAACTAACCTGGAACGTATAAACTAAGGCGAAAAAACATTGTCAGAGGTGAAATGAGTAGTGACCATGTGTTTAGGAACCATAAAATTGTCATCCTTGAAGGGAAACTTATCCTTATGAAATGAAACACTCTTTGATATATATATATTTTGCTTGATGAATGAAGACAAAGATAGCCCTTATGACAACTGATATATCCAAGAAAAACATATGTGGATGTGTGATAAGAAAACTTGTGCTGTTGATTGGGCCTGAGATTTGGAAAGCAAGCACATCCAAAAACCTTTAGCATTTTAAAATCTGGAAACTTATAAAATATTTTATGATATAGAGAAGCAAAATTCGAAACTGAACAAGGTAACCTGTTCAATAGAAATATTGTTGTGTGAAATGAATGCCACCTATAGTGAAGTGGCAATGTAGCCTGAGCCAATAAAGACAATCCAATTTCAACAATAGAACAATGTCTAATCTCAACTGCCTCATTCTATTGATGAATATAATGCCAAGGTTAGTGAGAAACTGCTTAAGAGGTCTAAATTCACCACGCCAATCAGCTTGCAGGCATTTTAATTTTATTCCAAATTGTCTCTAAACTAAAGGAAGAAACTGTGGAAAATAATTAACAACCCCAGACTTAGAGTGCATAGGATACATCCAGCTATACTTACTGAAACCATCAACAAGTAGTAGATAATAGAGATAACCATCAATTGATTTCACAGGTGCAAGACCCCAAACATCAGCAAGCACAACTTCAAGTGGAGAGGTAAACACAGCATTGGAAAAAGGATAGGAAGTGTGACATTGTTTACCATACTTACAAGCTTCACTTGCAGCTTAGTAACATTTTTAGAGAACAAATTGAACTGTCTAGCAACATGTGACAGAGTTATTTCATTAGGATGACCAAGGCGCCTGTGCCAAACATCTAATGAAGACTTAGCTGTAGAATTTATTATAATGTAAGATAGCATGGAAGCAGGACAACTAAATGGATCCAGAGGAAATGGAGTAGATGACTTATTCTTGGAAATGACAGAAGTTGAAATAGAACTGACTCTTGATGATAAGGATAGCTTATAAAGTCCTCCCTCAAGCTTGCCTTGAAGTAGAATTGCTCCTGAACTCTTGTCCTTAACAAGATAGAACCAAGGATGAAATTCCACAAAGATATTGTTATCAATTGATAGTTTTGAGATGCTTAATAAATTCTTTGCAATTTGAGGAACATGGAGTACTCTTTTCAATAACAGAGGTTTAGAAACTTGTAAACTAGGCAACAAAGATGTACCAAGATGTAAAATAGGCAGTGAATTATCATTCCCAACTTGTACATTCTCATTTCCTACATAGTCTTCTTTAATGTCCAGATCGTTGAGAATTGGTAAACTGTTATTGACTAGATGTAACTTGAGATCCTTGAAAGCTCACATCAAATCTGTGAAAACATTTGAGAGCAGCATGACCAAGTTTTCCACACACAAAATGGTCTACAACTATTGTTATTTGCACCATTTCTTCCTCTATTGGAATTAAAGCTTCCACCTTGTCCTTGTCCTTGTCCTCTGCCTCTACCTTTTCCTCTAGAGCTTTGATTGAAAGGAGACCTAGTAAATTTAGAATTCTAACCAGCATTTTTGAATTGATCCTCTAAGCAAGATTTGCATTATGATCAAAGTTAACAGGTTGTATAGCATGATGCTGAGCTAGTCTAAGTTTATAGATCTGTAATTGAAAATGAGCTTCTTCTAGGGATAAAAAACCCACTCTGTAAGTGATATTAACCATAATTGCATCGTACTCAAGTCCAAACCACCCAGAATATTAAAAAAAAAAATCAGATTCTATTACCTCATTTCCAATAGCATATAATGTGTCTAAAATTTCTTTCATCTTAAGAAAATATTCACTAATAGATAGAGAAACTTTCCTAGTAGTTTGTAATTGATGCTTGAGGTGCATATATCTAGCTCTTGAATCAGTTTGGAATAGCTTCTCTAGTGTTTGCCATACACTCAATGATGACTGACATCTAACTACATAGCCATACATGCCTTCAGTAATAGATGCTAAAAGCCATCTAACTACATTTAGTTCTTTTCCAAACAATATACTCAGGATTAGTTTTCTTAATGATTTCAGTTTCATTATTTGGATTAACAACTGACAAAGGTAAGTAAGAAGGCGGATAGATTTTTTCACCAGTAATGAAACCATTAAGATCATAGCACCTAGAGCTGGAATTATCTGTGATCTCTAGAAGCCATAATTGCTTCGATTGGGCTTGATTGCAAGTGGAGGCAAGCTTAGAGGTAACGAGATCATAAGACCAGAAGAAGAATTGTAGAGTTTCAAAAGAAAATTAATATGTATGCATTTATATATTACAAAATTTAGAAATTATGTCTAAAAGATTAAGTGGGTTGAAAGTTGGTGGACCTAGGCCCATGAACCCAGGCCTTATATTTTTATAAGAGAGAGTTTTTCTAGAATTAAGGAGAAGGGAAGAAAAAAAGAGAGGAGAGTCTCACGGTTCTAGGAAAAGAAGAAGAGAAGAAGGAGAAGAAGAAAAAGAGAGGAAAAAGGAAAAATTTTCAAAGAGGTATATAAGCTTGAAATACAAGTAGGGATTTTCTAACACCATACTTACATCATGTCATGTATTTTTGTTGTTTTAATTGATATTGGTTTGTTATGCATGTGACCTATTCTAAATTAATTGTTTTATTGCTTGGATGATGAATTATGAGTGAAACTACTTACTGTAAGTTGATTGTTTGTTGTTTGAATGAGAAATTATATGTGCAAACTAAGTGCTCATGAAGTGAAGTAGAGATGGTTCTTGAGGGGAGTTGTAGTTCAAGTGATTATCCTGTGTTGTTTGAGCTGATGCATTTTTCTGGATTGAGAATTGTGTGATTTTTCCTTTGTTTAGAAAAATGGATATATGAAGCTTTAATTAGCCACTGATTTCATTGCATTTGGAGTCAAAATGGATTTTTGATGAATTTTTGAAGTTAGAGGTCAAAATCTGGAAATGAGATAGTATAACCGACTTAATGGAACAGGTTCACATGTCTGTATGCAGCTTCTGACATTTCATCCGACACCACTTGACACTCACTTGTCGAGTGTCGAGTGTCAAGAGGCATACATCGAGTGTCGGGTGAGTATAGGTCGAGTGTCGAGTGTTTGTTATCTAGTGTCGAGGGTCGAGTGTTGCGTGTTGCGTGCGCGACTTGACGTGCATGTCGAGTGTTGAGTGTCTAGTGTCGAGGGTCGAGTGTCGCATGTTACGTGCGTGACTCGATGCGCATGTTCGAGTGTCGAGTGTCCAATGTCAAGGGTCGAGTGTTACGTGTTATGTGCGTGACTCGACGCACATGTTCGAGTGTCGAGTATCTAGTGTCGAGGGTCGAGTGTCGCATGTTGCATGCACTAACTCGATGCACATGGTCGAGTGTCGAGTGCTTAGTGTCGAGGGTCGAGTGTCGCGTGTTGCGTGCACGACTCGACATGCATGTTCGAGTGCCGAGTGTCTAGTGTCGAGGGTCGAGTGGCACAGTATCGAGTGTCGAGCAAAATTTCAGAATCGACCCAAAACGACTGTGCACTTCCGGAAAGTCTTGAATTTTTCATAAAAAGTGTATTTTCTTAAAATTCTTTGTAGAAATTATATTGAAAGGTTGTAAATGTATGCATTAGACCTTAGATTGACCGTTTTATATACGAATCCAGGGAGAATGCGGATATAAAATTTTTAGTGTTAGACCTTGGATGGGCCGTTTTGTATACGGATCCAAGGGGAAAACGAATACGATAAACATGATGTGTTGGATCTTGGATGAGTCGTTTTGTATAAGGATCTAAGGAGAGCACGAATACGATAAACATGATTTGTTGGACCTTGGATGGGTCATTTTGTATACGGATCTAAGGGGAACACGATTATAAACTTGATGTGCGAATAAATATAATTGTTTGATTTATTATTATTGGGTGTGTAATTCTGTAATTGAGTAATTGTTGAATGCATATGATTTAGTATAATGTTAGAATTTTTCTACTGGGCTTTATGCTCACCCCCTCCCTCTACAGGTACACAAAAGGATGTTTATACTAGTGATGTTCCAGAGCTTTCCTAGGGAGTCTGGAGTCTGCATGCATACAATGATTTTTGGGGACTGTCTTGATTCTCCTAGCTTGTAATGGGAGATTTTGTTGTATGACTATCAACTGATGTATTGATTTTAGTCACCAGTATATGTAAAATTTATTTTGAACAAATAGCCATATGTTATAATAAATTCATGTGATACATATATATATATATATATATATAATGAGATATTGATGATGTACTTTTTATTAATTTCTTATTCAATCACCCCTAAAGTCTCTAAATAAGAGATGTTAGGCCGTGACAGAAGATCCTGATGAATTTGAAGAATATGTACTAGTACCTCCAGAATTGTTGTGATTTGCTACAATAGGATGATCAGCTCTGGTTGCTCCAGTTGCATTTGAAGTGAAATTTCTAGGTAAATTTGTGTTAATGACGGGAAAATTTTCAACCATGATCACTTTTAATCGAATGGCTCTGATACCAACTCAAAAAGATATTTCCAGAGAGTTAGTTACAGGATAAAGCAAGAAAAGAAAACTTTATTTATTATTGACTGACTGACTACAAGTGAATATAATCTGGTTTATATACAAGTCTAGTCACATGCTTGCTTATCTGGAAGCTTACAATACAAGCGAGCTCACTAACTGACCAAGAAAGAATTCTACTCTTGCTTACATCACACTCTTCATTTACTTAAGTTGCTTCAACAGTGAGAGATAGAATCCACTTACAAAAATGACTAAGTGGACAAACTCGGAGCACAAGTGAAGAACCAGTAAATCATCTTCCTCATTCTCATCCTTTTTAACAATGCAATATGAATTCTCTCCATTGAACCCATATGATAAGAAACACATATCATTTTACACCCGAAATCCAACCCGAATTAAAAAAAAAAATGAGAGAGAGACTAGAGACTGCAACAGCAAGCAGCATATGTACAGAGGAGAATGTATTTTAACTAATTTTGAAAATCATCAAACAGATAATTGAAGGAAGCCTAATAGAATCAAAATCATCAAACAAATATTATTAAGATTAGTATATATTGTTAATTTTGATTGTGAATGGCATGGTTAAGGATTTCCAAGAAGAGAGAGAGAGGAGTTAGAAGTGAGAGAGGGTGAAAAGAAGGGGAGAGACTGTAAAAAATGTAGAAATTGAAAATTTTAAAGAAGTTTAATAAGGGTAAAAATGGAATCACAAGAAGACATCAAATTTAACCATAACCTACTTACAAGAGGGTCATTTGAGGCTAATTCTCAAACGTAGGATAAATTTGAATTTGAAGGCCATCTATAAAAGTTTCCCCTTATTTTATTTTAAAAGTTTTATCATCTCATTTTGATAATTTAATTTTAAAAAATAATATAAAATTATTGTGAAAATTAAAAATACCCGAAATTGAAGTCTAAATTGTAAGAATACCCACTGTTAAAAATTTGTATACGATAACCTCATCTAACAAGTGCAAGACAATGTCTGATAGTGTCCTACGTTATTCGACAGGGATGTATGATAGGCGGTTAATAATCCAAAATAAGCGTCAAGTATTAGACAGAATCATGATATGCAAATTTTCAGAGACAGAGTCATTTGCCAAAAAGACTTCCCAATGTAATTCGGTGATTTTTTAAATTTTCCCAAAATTATTCAACCAAATAATTATTAGCAAAATCCTATATTCAAAAGCTCTACTTCTATGAGTTGTGTGCGAAATGATCCTTAATAACTCTTTAAAAGAAAAAAAATTCTATGTTCTGAATCTGAACGGGCTAGTATCTAATATGCGCCAATATATTATTATAGTATATCAGATGTTGAAATAATTACTTGTTAATTTTGTTCAGTAATGTTTCGGATTTACCAATTTAATATCAAAGATCGTTGAGTAAATACATATAGCATGGTTAATTGGCTACTTTCCTCTAAGAGAAGATTCTAAAACAATTCAAATTTGAAACAAAATATTCTAATGAACACAGCAAAAAGGCCTCTAAATACTAGTAATTATCTCTTGATATAAATACATTACATTATAATATAACAATATTATTCAAGCAAGCGCCACCGGCAACGGGAGGTCCCATGAGAGATAATGTGTCTCAAATTTCTCAAACCAAATCTTCACCTTTTCTTTCTTAATTTCTGCTACACTATCAAATCATCATAACTACCTTCTCTTCGCCTACACAAAAGCTTCTAATCATAGTCCCCACGACGTCCCTGCATGCTCCAATATAATTCTCTTCCTTTAACATTCTTCAATTAACTTCTGAAGAGTTAATTAAACCCCTTAAATATCATCATCATCATCATCTCCCTCTCTTTCTTTAATTTGTCCACCATTGTTGATCGATCTGGGCAATGGCCATGTCTGAAGAAGCATCTTCAGATCATGAAATCATAAGTACTTCTTCTGTAAGCAGTCCCAGCAGCAGCAGCAATAGCAGTAATATTCAGATGGTTTCCAAGTCGGTATCCGACAGGCTTCTTGGGAAATTCTTTGACGCGCTACAGTATGATTTTGATCACGAGCAGAGCAGTTTGTGGTCTCCTCCTGTAAGTCGAAAAGCGTACTTGGACTCTCCGGGAAATATTATATGCTCAGAACATCAACTGTTCTCCAAGCTTAAGAAAGCAAAGAAAGCTTGTAGGTGGCGCAGTTTCTGCCTAAAATATGTATGCACTCAACTCTCGAATACTCCTGTTCTAATTTCTTAATTTTACTACACTTGACTTGAAGCTTATCCAACGATTAGATAGGTCTTCTGTTTTTTGCTTTTTCTATTTTGAGAGATTAAGTGTTACATTGTCTTTTTTTTTTTCCTAAAAAAATTCAGAACTAACTTTATATTAATATAAAGAACTACTATTATATGTATTTGTTTTTGTTTGCTATGATTGTTATGAATTCAACTTCGATGGTTTTCTTTTTCTTTTTTTTAATTCTTCTTCGAGGGTAAATTAATTAAGGGTTTTTTTTCCCTCTTTTGGAGAATCTGAAATGAGAGAGTTGTATTTACATTTTCAAATTAAATGAACTCAATAACAAGTTTATTAATTTATCTTAGTGGTAAATTTTATCATAAATTTAAAATTAAAAACTCATATTTTAGAGAAATAAACTATACACTTTCACTTTTTTTAAGGAAAAAAAACCACAAAAAGGAACACGCACAAATGTTGCACTTCTTGATGATAAACTTTAGATAAAAAGATCATGAAAACTCATATCTTCGTGAAATAAAATAGTTAGTTGAATATTACTTTCTTTTTTTTTTTTTGTAAAAATGCAAAGGAATTAGATTTTTTTTCAACCCTAGCTACTAATATTAAAAAAAAAAGAGTTATGTATTTAAGTTTTTAACGAATTTAATCTAACCCAATTTATAATTCTTTATTTGTTTTTGTATTGGAAGCAGGTTTTCAAATGATTCTTGTTCCTCTACTTGATGTTGATACTTGCATTTTCTTCTTCTTCTTTATATCGAAGATAAAATTTAGCCTGTTTTGGACTCAACCTCCAAAGTGATGCTGGCACAACTTTTGCTTCTTTTGCAGGGCTTTTGGTGCTCTTGAAGCTTTCATTCCTCGGTATGTCGCCACCCCTCTCCGTTTATCTAACAGCTTCCACATGTGACAAAGCGATTGCTTTGTCCTACAGCTATGAACTACACACCCTACCCCGCGTTCCATCAAAAAGCATTTTATTCCATCTGCTGAGTCAAAAAGCACTTAATTGCCCAGTCAAAAAGAACAAAACCTACGTATGTGATCTGATCTTGTACAACTAAATATACTTTCCTGTATTCATCTCTATTGGCGCATGTACTGTGGTGCTGGGGTTTATAATTATTATATAATATACCAACCTTTTTTATCCTTTCTTTTTTTTTTATTGAGCTTAAATATTAGTATATATAGATTGCGTCTATCGACTTGATTTTTGGATCAAGTGATTGTTTATCACATATATTATTATTGAAGTAAACTCTTCTATTACGTTTCACCTTAAAGATTTGTTAGAGATTAAAATTTAATCATTAGTATTAGTAACTTTTTGGGGTTGAAATGATTAGTAATTGTTTGAGGGTGTTAAATTAGTAATGAATTTTATATTATTATTTTCAAAATAGAAAATAGAATATACTTCCAATAGTTGAGATTTGTCACGTCAACGTCATGTTTTTTAAAATGAAAACAAACCCATCTCGTGCAATTTTGAAAATAAAATAATATTAAATATGTATTAATTATTAAAACATTTATTAACATTCTAAATGATTTTAAAACCAAATTGTAAACTTATTAATTATCACTTATGACAAATTAAATTTATATAATAATGAGGCAATGCAATTTTTTAGTTTTTATAATTAATGAATTGTAAAATATTAAGAGTAATAAAAAAATTATTTTAACTGCTATGCAGCTCCTAATTTATATACGACTATAATAGGCCAAACTTATATCTCAAATAATGCTATAAACAATTGTCTAGTGAATAGTGAATAATGAGATAATATTATAAAAAAATTATAATGCAATTGTTTTAAATTAATTACACATTATTTGAAATGTGTGATTAGATATGAGATAAAATATTAGAATTTATAATACAATATTACTTTAAAAATAAGAAATATATAAATTTAATGAGAAAAAATAAAATAAAATAATTTATATTTTTAATTTTAATTTTAATTTTTTTGGGGATAAAACAAAGCTGTGGAGAAGATTTGAATGTTTAAAACGACCTATCAGCAGACATCCTCTGCTGATTCGAACAGAAAAGAGAATTTGAGCTGAGGTTGGATTTTGCTTTTGAATATGAGCGATGGCAACCACTGCATAACGGTTCATTTAACAAAACTTTCTTCCTTTTGTCTTTCATAACTTGAATTAGATTCCCTTCCATTTTCAGTAAATCAAACTTTAATTTTAGCTCAATATTTCAATTTACATATGCCTAATGAAATTCCCACTTGGTGCCAATTTATTAGACTTTTTGTTTCCATTTATTTTATAAGTTTGAGATTTATTGAGAACGGGTCTTTAAGAAATATTAATTAGACTTATTTTTAATAAAAATGAGATAATTCTCGTTTAAATTGTAATAATATACCAATAATGAATATGTCCCGGCATATAAAATGAAATCATACATGAACAATTAATTTTTTTGAAATGATTATGTGAATAATCTAGTAGCGATTGATTTTGAAAATTTAATTAAAATTGTTAGTGTTAGTGTAATGAGCTGTGTCAAGTTGTGTCGAGTATTGTTGTTGAGTTTATTTCCAGTATCGCGTTGTTGTTTTGTCTAGTGTCGAGCATATTGTCGAGTGAGTCAAGTTGTCGAGATTGTCGAGTGACGTCGAGGTGTCGAGATTGTATACGTGTCGAGTTTATCTGCATGTCGAGCTTGTCAAGTGTCGAGTGCTGATTGTTGAAGTGTCGAGTAGATGTGCAGAGAAGATTTGTGTCGAGATTATTGTGTTAGAAGTGTCGAGTGTCGAGCATGGTTGTTGAGCACTTATGCCGAGAGCATTGACAACGAGATTTTTGGTTACAACATGCATGTGTCCTGCATGTGTTACGTTTCGTTCAACTTATGATGAAGCAAGAATATTATTTTGATTATTCTAATGTTTCTAGAATTATATTTTAGGAAGTATTTAATTTATAAATATCTCCCAAAATTAGGATAATATCTTGTATCTTAATTAGAATAGGAGATTATTTATTTATCCTAATCTCATTAGATATTTAATCACTTTCTATTTTATTTCTCCTAATCCCAATGTGATTTTGATTAGATCTTTTATAGGATTTTTAGGAGATTTCGTCCAGGCCTCTCACTATATATATTTCATGTAATAACCAGGCGAAGAATAGAGATTGAAGAGAGAGATTAACTGGTTAGCCGATCTGATTGTGAGAGAGTCTTGATTTTGGCATTCCATGAATTGATAGAAGAGCTTCAACGCAAATTGGAATGTCTTCTTTGATTTAATTTCTTGAGTCTTTGATTCATGTATGAGAGATAGAAATCGTACATGAATTGTTGATTGAGTCTGTGTGAGTTAGTAGATACTTGGGATAACTTGCGGGTTAAGTGTTTATGTAATTTAGTCTCAGACATCGGGTGTTATGTATAACTTAACAGTGTGTTGTTAAGTTATCTGTGACAGAGAGTGGGCAGTGTCACTAGATTTTAAGATCTTTGCAAAGATTTTGTTTTACAAAGATTAGGTCTGAGTGTGAGAGTGAGTCAGCGCTGTAAAAGGTCCTAAAGATTGTACAAATAAGAACTTAGTGAATTGTAGCTCTATAATTGTCCGTGGACGTAGGTTTTATAATCGAACCACATAAAAAATCTTCTTGTGCCAATTCACTTTACAGTTTACTGTTTTGTTTTATATAACTGCATACTTCCAGAACTCTCAATTAGTATCAGAGCAGGTTCACTGATAGACAAGTGAAGGAAATGATCAGGCTGATCTGGAAGAATGGAGTTTATTCGCAATGGAGAAACCAAAACACAACCACCTATCCTTGATGACAGTAATTATTCATATTGGAAGGAAAGAATGATGATGTATATTAAATCTCTTGATGACAGGGCATGGACTAGTGTACTTAAAGGGTGGACACCGCCAACGAAGGTGAATGCTTTTGGTGATTCCGAAGCCAAACCAGAGGACTAACGTTTCAGCTAGAATTCAAAGGCTCTTAATGCTATCTTTGCTGCAGTGGACTTAAACAACTTCGGACATATTTCAAGGTGCAAAGTGGCCAAAGAAGCATGGGACATATTTGAAGTAAAACATGAAGGTACTACATCTGTTAAAAGATCTAAGTTGATGAGATTAAATTCTCAATTTGAAAATCTGATGATGCATGAGGATGAGTCAATTTCTAAGTTTTATTCTAAGATATGTCACATTACAAATTCAGCATACATGCTTGGTAAAACTTTCATTGATGCAGAAATTGTTAGCAAAATAATTAGGTCTGTTCCAGATAGATTTCAATCTAAAATTTCAGCCATTGAGGAAGTTAAAAACACTGATGAGATGAGGGTAGATGAACTGATTGGCATTCTCCAAAATTTTGAAATTAATCAAAGTACTAAGAAGCAAAAAGGTAAAAGCATTGCATTCAATGTGAAAACTGAAAAATCTGATGATGAAAGTAGTGATGAGCTTGATGAAATTGATTCTAAACAGATTTCTTTTCTAATAAGAAATTATGTCAAGCTTATGAAAAGAAATTTCAGGAAAAAGAATCAAGGAAAGTCATCAAACTCAAGTAAAGAAAAATTCAGAAAGTTCAATAAGGAGAATGACAATAAGAAGCCAAAACAACCTGAAAAGAAAGGGTAGATTCAGTGTTGTGAATGTTCTGGTTATGGGCATATTCAGTGTATATGTGCTAATCTTAAGAAGAAGAACAAAGGCCTAACAGTAATCTAGAGTGATGAATCAGAATCGGATTCAGAAGATCAAGGTCGCATGAGCAATTTTGTTGCATTTACTGTATCTGCAGTGGATAAAGGGAAAGCTGTTATGTCTGACATAACAGAAAATTACAGAACCAATGTTGATCATTCTGATGAAGAAGATGGACCAGAATACTATGAAGAGTTGCAAGAGACATACAACGCACCTATGGTGAATGGCTGAATCAGAAGGAAGAAATCAAAATTTTGAAGAAGAAGATTGAGATGCTAGAATGTGAAAAATTATATGCTAAAAATCATATATCAAAACTGGAGACTGTTTTGACAGACAAAACAGCACATATTGAGAAAATTACAACAGAATTGGTTGAAAGCAAAAAGTGTGTTGATCAACTCAAAATTGGAGCAGCCAAACTTGATTAGGTTTTGAGTCTTTGAAGAGACAACTCCAATAAACATGGATTGGGGTACACAGAAGGTAATGTTGCATCTTCATCAACAACAGTCTTTGTTAAAGCTTTAACATCAGGTAAGAATTCTGAACTTAACTCTTTAAAGTCAAGTCCTAGTTCAAAGAGTAATGAGACATTTGTTTCTCCTTTGAGTTCTTTCAAATCCAGTCTTAAAAAGGTAATTATAACACTACAAGAAAAATAGGAATAGATGACAGAAACAAATAGTCATAAACAGAGGTGGATGATAGAAAATCAAACAGTCATCTATGTCATTGTCACTCATTCATGATAGAAAAAAAGTCTATCATCAACTTTATGATAGTTTTTACATGTCATACGTCTATCACACTAAGTAATTAATTTTATAATTTTGTGATAGTTTTTACATGTCATAGTCTATCATACTAGATAAATAATTATTTAATAATCCTTAAAAAATTTTAGCAGGAATTTATTTTTATTTTTTTAGTTTGAAAATTTTGGCGGGAAAATTGCTTTTTTTTGTATTCCAGTTTAATTTTAGCATAATAATTTTGACACCAAAATTATTAGTTAATTTTTGACAGATAACTTATGTTATTTGTGACAGAATATATGATTGAAATCTTCTATCACAATATTTAAATTTAGTTGCATAGAATCGATTTTTTTATTTAACTTATTCATTCTTGTATTTAAAATTCATTTACAAATTCAATATGAACTAAAATTAAACTGCGCATCCAATTGAGTCCAAAACCATTTCATATTAATGACATCCACATAACAATATATCGAATAAGTTTCA
The DNA here is from genome assembly GCA_013180625.2 of Boswellia sacra. Classification (NCBI taxonomy): domain Eukaryota; kingdom Viridiplantae; phylum Streptophyta; class Magnoliopsida; order Sapindales; family Burseraceae; genus Boswellia; species Boswellia sacra. Next base: position 60,233 of record SNVD02001660.1, read on the forward strand.
TAGATCAATTGGTGTATCGTTTCCAATACATAAGTTGAACCATTTCAATAACTATGAACAACAAATTGTAATTCTAATTCTAATCCAAAAGTAACAACAAATGATAGCTAACCAAAGCAATTAAACTTCAAACAATTCGTTCTATGGCCAACCAAATCAGCAATAGTTGATATATTGGCAAGAAATTATACACTCTTTCTGTTGTCGCTGCTCATCGCTGATAACAACATTTGTTTAACACTGTAGAAACTTATCAACACGTTCTCCTTGTTCAGCAACCACAAAAACATCAAATATTGATGTTTGATCTACAATATCAAGATGATGTTTGATCTACAAAGTAATCACAATTATGAAACTACAATCCTTGATTAATATAGTAAGAAACACCCACTGTCAGAAAAGAACCAAAACCAGTTATTACAGATTCCATCTATTGGTCATGATTGTAGCTTACTATTAGAATTTCAAGAAGACACTAGCTATGCAGAATGACTACCTGATTCTTTGATGTACAATTTACTATACACAATTACATTTTTTTTTTAATTTTATTAAGCAACTTGTGCGCGCGCACACACACACACACACACAAAAAGATTTATATAAATTAAAAAATTCAGTTTTTTATATAATTTTTTGTTGCTTAAATTATGAATCAACTTTGGACCAAAATATATTAATAAAGATGACAAAACGACATGAATAATATATAAACCGAGACCAATACATTATTTCAACTATATTAAACTATAGAATTTATCATTGTAACAAAACTATAAAACAAACAATCAACTAATTATTTCCTTGACATAATTAACAAGCAATTTTGTGTCGAAGTAGATACATAAAAACTTGATCTAGTGATCGAAAAGATTGGCTTTCAGTTGATATTTGATTTTGAAATATCTATTTGTACTTTCTTCTGAAGCAGCTCTAATCGCATTGATGTTGGCAGTTCCATTAATCTTGTACATGTAAGAGTTGGATCCAAAACTACCAACACAAGAGATCTAGAATATCAAATGTCAAGTTAGCCGACAAAAGAAATCAATAAAAATAGGATGATCATATCCAAAGAAACTAGCAAAAGAAATTTTTACAACAAAGTGCACAACAAAGTAAAAGACAGTTGAATGTATGTGCAAATATGTTTGTTTATCATGAACACACAAGAGTGGTGCTGCAGGATTGGTTCAGATGAGTTTGACAAGTGAGAATCAAGCATGTCATTCACACACATAGCTCTCCCTTTTGTGTGTAGGAATAGAACTTGCACGCACAGCTTCAACAACTAAACCCCACTAGACCCCTTAATTTAAACTCTCAAAACCTTTTTTACTTCAAGCTCAAAATGCCGATGAAACAATCAAGAAGCAACCACCAAAATTGCAGCTCTAAAACCCTATCATAGTACTCCCAATATCGTTTAAATCACTAAACTTTAAATCTGAATATGAAATACAACCAACAAATTAGCTCACCCGACCAACAAATTCAACAACAAAACAATCACATAAAAATAATAATAATGGAAGTTAGCTAAGGTTTGAAAGACTAAATCAGAGGTGTTACCTTGTTGCTTGGTGTCTTCAACCTTTAATGAGCCAAAAGACTTGATGAGTTCAGCAAATTCATCGTAAAAATTAGTTAAAAAAGAAAAAGGTTAATAAGGTTAATAAGAGGAAAACTAAAGTAAACCATCCATGGGAAAAAAAAAAAACCCAAAACAGCCCATATCATCCATAGTTACAAAAACAAAGCACCCAAATCTTGTCAGTTATACGCATAACCACCAACTAATTAAACAATCTTACATAACTACTTAAGATAGAAAGAAAAAGGATGGCTAGGAAGCTGAGGGCAAACCAAACTTACATAACAACTTAATTTTTTTTAGTGGGTGTGATGCTATACTTCAATTTGTCTTGACTTTTTTCAACTCCATACTTAACACTGTTAATACTTCAAAAGCACCAACCAATTCTAATTAAACCCATAATGCAAATATACAGTCTCTTATCATATAACCTTTGTTCCAAATACAAATTTCCAAATAAATGCATTGAAAGAAATAATGAGACTGTTTTATCAAAAATAGATTTCCATGCAAATCTCTTTGTTCGAATTCAAAATTAAAATAATGAGTCTGAAGCCACTTTATACAACTGATACATCCAGAGAAATGTTGACTTTATATACATGCAACCATTTCTTTCTACTAATCATTAATTTCTTCAAAATTACTGCCATGATCGCCAACTGTTCTAGATAAGTTTGAATTTGACATTAATCTCCATAATTTGCTGATTAGATAAACTAAACCATATTATATCTTTAGCTATGCCATTGATACAGAATTTTAAATCAACTCCCTGATTAACCTATCAGGCAGCTAATGCCTTAATAGCAACTGTTTAATATAAGCTTCAGCTATGTCCAAAAAAAAAATATATGCCTTTACAAACCCCAGAATCACGTAGTATTGTCACCAAAGTGACTTATTTCACAAAGTAATGAAGTTCATGGTATCAACAAAGAAAAAAAAAATGCTTTCAGACCAAGCACAATTGCGTTATAAATCTCAGTGGCTCCTTTAGATGCCCAAGTAAAAAAAAAAAGGGAATTATGAGAATAAAACAAAGAAACACTTACAGGGAGAGGTATCCTTCTATGATGAAAATAAACATCAGATGCGAGGAAAGCATCACAGGGGTAGGTAACTAAGACAACTGCCTCGCACAGGATTCAACCACGCCAAATATATGCAATAATCACCCCAAAAGTACTTTTAGAATAGATCAGTTCCCATCTTCTTACTTCAGCTACAACACAAAAAATCCCCAACTCAAAATCAATGTATTGAACCATAAAGTCCCCAAGTCGTAAACTCACAAAAAATTCCCAATTCGAAATTAATTTATCGATCAAACTATAAAATCCCCAAATAGTAAACCCAAACTAAACTTTCACTTACTTCATTATAAGAAGACGAACTTGCTTACCAATTAATTACTTGAATGAAAAGATGATGAGTATCACAAGGATTAGTTCTTCAATCGTTACCTAAAAAGAAAAAGAAAAAAAATGCTATGAACAAGAACATTTTGTTAAACTCAGTGGTAAGAGAATCCTACTTACTTCTTGTTGATATCAGTTAAAGACAAACCTGATGCCTGTGATATCAATGCCAAAGTGACGTCCTTAGGCAAGAAATCGAACTTTCCTTTCTTTCAGTCGAGCAGCTCCACCAAGCGAATGGGTTAGTCAAGTCTTCGCGGGAGCGACAGGGGATGAGTGAGGGGAGAAGCAAGGAAGAATAAGGTCCTGTTAATGGTGGGAGCGGCTTAGAGAAAGTGAAAGAACAAAGAGAGAGAGAGAGCTATTGACAGAGTGAAAGAGAGGGAGGGAGCAACTGATTCAATCGGTTAAAGAGGGGGATGTCTTTCCGTTGATGGTGGGAGCGTCTTAGAGATAGTGAAAGAATTAAAGAGAGGGCGCTGCTGACAGAGTGAAAGAAAGGGAGAGAGCAATTGATTCGATCGGTGAGAGAGGGGATGTATTGCCGTTGATGGTGGGAGCATCTCAGGGACTGTGAAAGAACGAAGAGGAAAAAGATTGTCTAGGGGAAATAGAAGAGGGAAGAAAAGGGAAGCCGAAAGTTAAAGAGGGAAAGGAAAAATTTTCTTTTGTCTTGTATTAAGGATAAAAATCACCGTTTTATCCTGTATATTTTATTAACAAAATTATTTTTTTTTGCTCATAATTAATAAAATATTAATTTATATTTTGATCAGACATGGTCAATAAAAAATTTCTATCATAAAATTTTTGATAGAGTTAATTTCTATCACTGTTCTATCATCAATTATTGATAGACAAAAAATATATCACATGTCTATCATAAAGTTTCTGATAGAGTATAATTCTATCATCATTATGTCATCTTTTGATGATATAACGAGTTTTATCATAGAGTGTCAGTCATCTATTCCTACTTTTCTTGTAGTGTAAGAAAATTCATTCGTACTTCTTATTTTTATGGTAAAAAGGGACACATTAGACCTAGATGCTTTAAATTGTTGAATCTTTTGTATAAAAGATCAAAATAGTTTAAACTGTTATCAAAATCACAACTGCAGTGGGTTAAGAAAGATAAGATAGTATGCCATGTTACTCTTACCACTCTTGAACATACTTCTCACAATTTGTGGTATTTTGACAGTGGTTGTTCCAGGCACATGACTGGAAATAAACAGTTTTTAATAAATTTTAAAGCATGCAGGGATGGTAATGTCACCTATGGAGATGGAGCAAAGAGTAAGATCATTGGTAAAGGTACTTTGAATATCAAAGGCCTAGCCAATTTTCAAAATGTCTTGCTAGTTGAAGATTTGGAAGCTAATCTTATTTGTATTAGTAAGATTTGTGATGAAAAGTATACTGTTAATTTCACACAAAACAAATGCATGGTTTTAGATAATTTTGGGAAATGCATTCTAGAAGGTAATAGATCTTCGGATAATTGTTATTTGGTAGAAATTGCATTTCATGCCAGGATTTCGGATTTAGAATTGTGGCATCAAAAACTAGGACACTTAAATTACAAATACTTGGTTAAATTAACTAAGTTAGGTGCGGCAAACTTGATGACAAAGTTAATGGAATTTGTGGACCATGTCAAATGGGAAAACAAATTCAAATGGGAAAACAAATTAGAAGTTCACACAAGTCAAATCCACATCTTAGCACATCCAAAATACTTGATTTGCTTCATATGGATCTTATGGGTCTTATACAAATTGAAAGCATTACAAGTAAGAGATATATATTTGTTTGTGTGGATGATTTTTCTAGATATACTTGGGTTGATTTCATTAAAGAAAAATCTGACACTTTTAAAGCTTTCAGGAATCTTTGTGTTAAGCTTGAGAATGAGCAAAATAGGAACATTGACAGGATTATGAGAATAAGAAGTGATCATGGAAAGGAGTTTGAGAATGTTAGCTATGCTGATTTTTTCAAATATTATGGCATTGAACATAAATTTTCAGCCCCCAAAAACTCTGAACAAAATGGCATTGTGGAATGGAAGAATAGAACTCTTCAAGAGATTACAAAAGTGATGCTCAATAGCAAGAAGTTGACAAAAAGGCTATGGGCTGAAGCAATAAGCATTGCTTGTCACATTTCAAATAGAGTTTTTCTTAGACCTGGCATTAATCGACACTTTATGAAATTTTGAAAGATAGGAAACCTAGTTTGAAGTATTTTCATGTTTTTGGATACAGGTGTTACATCTTAAATGACAGAGAGCAGTTAGAAAAATTGGATCCAAAAAGTGATGAAGGAGTCTTTGTGGGATATGCTCAAAATAGCAGAACATTTCGAGTTTACAATCTAAGAACTGAGGCAGTCATAGAATCTGTAAATGTAGTATTTGATGATCTGGACGATTATGCAAAGTACTCACAAGAGGAAAGGATAACCAGCTTCACAGAAGATTCAAAAAAGTCAGATTCAGATAACAACAAAAAGGAAGATACTGTTATGAAAGAGGAAACAGCTGCTGTTACACCCGACGTAACAGTAACATCTGACAATTCAGGTTTGAACAGAAATTCAATCAAGAATGAAGATGAAAAGAAATATCCTCCCACATGGATTCATAAGGCACATCTAACAAGTTCTATCATTGAAACACCAAATGGCATGATGAAGACTCGAAGCAAGGTAAGAAACCAAGTAAGGTTTGCATGTTATGTTTCTTTATTTGAACCCAAAAATGTGAAAGAAGCATTAAAGAAGATGTTCGGATACAAGCCATGCAAGATGAACTTAATCAGTTTAAAAGGAATGAAGTATGAGAATTAGTTTTTAGGCCAGAAAATGCAAATGTCATTGGAACTAAATGGATATTCAAAAATAAAACTGATGAAAGTGGACAAGTAGTAAGAAACAAGGCTACGCTAGTTGCATAAGGTTATACACAAGTAGAAGGCATAGACTTTGATGAAACCTTTGTATCAGTAGCTAGACTTGAGTCAATCAGATTACTACTTGAAATTGCTTGTTTGTTTGATTTTAAGTTGTACGAAATGGATGTTAAAACTGCATTTTTAAATGGCTATCTCAATGAAGAAGTCTTTGTTGAACAGCCTAAAAGATTTGAAGATCCTAAACATCCTGATTTTGTGTACAGATTACACAAAGCCTTGTATGGTTTGAAACAAGCTCCTAGAGCTTGGTATGAAAGGTTGACAAATTTTTTGATCAACAAAGGTTATAAAAGAGGCAATAATGATAAGACTTTGTTTATCAAACATGCATCTAACTATCTTATTGTTGCACAAATATATGTTGATGACATTGTTTTCGGATCAACTAAAAAAAGCAAAACTAATGAGTTTGTTAAGTTGATGCAGGAAGAGTTTGAGATGAGCATGGTAGCAGAATTAACTTTCTTTCGTGGATTACAGGTTAAGCAAATGAATGATGGGATATTCATATCTCAATCAAAATATGCTAAGAATCTTGTAAAGAAATTTGGGCTTGAAAATGCCAAACCAATAAAAAGTCTTATAAGTACTAATCTTAAACTTTCAAAAGATAATGCAGGAAAAGATGTTGATGCAAGTTTATACAAAAGTATTATTGGTAGCTTGCTATAGCTCACAACAAGTAGACCAGATTTGTGCCTTAGTGTAGGACTTTGTGCAAGATTTCAAGCAAATCCAAAGGAATCACATCTTGCAGGAACTAAGAGAATCATCAGATATGTCCATGGAACACATGATTATGGGATATGGTTTCCTAAGGATCCCAATGATTATCTTGCAGGGTTTAGTGATGCTGATTGGGCAAGAAATGCTGATGACAGAAAAAGTACCTCAGGAGGATGTTTTTATCTTGGTACGAACTTGGTTTCATAGCATAGCAAAAAGCAAAATTCTATTTCTTTGTCTACTGCTGAAGCCGAGTACATAGTAGCAGGGAGTTGTTGCATATAACTATTATGGATGAAGCAAATGTTGAGTGATTATGGTATTGAACAAAGCCTATAACTGTGTTTTGTGATAATATTAGTGCTATAAATATTTCCAAAAATCTTGTTCAGCATTCTAGAACAAAAAACATTTATATTAGATACCATTTTATAAGGGAACTAGTAGAATCTAAGGTGATACACATTGAACATATCTCCACTAATAGACAATTGGCTTACTTGTTCACTAAGGCATTGGATACAACAAGATTTGAAAATTTAAGAAAAGCCTTGGCATCTTTCAGTTATATGAATGAACACAAAATGCTGTTATGTTATTCATATCTGTAGTATCATAAGTTTTCTTCTAAATTAGTATGTGTGAGCTGTGACATAAAAATTGTGTGAATGATAAAATATTGATTTAAAATAAAAAATACAGAGAAGGCTATCAATATATGATGTATGAAAGCCATCATTGAGAGTAACCTCAGGGTATCTAGGACATATGTTGAGGTCACCCACTCATATGAAAAGGACTACCTCTATATTGTGTGAAAGCTACTGTATTAATCTAGAGATATTCACATTGAAATCAATTTTTGTGGGTGTAAGAAGCATGCTCAAGTTGATCACTCAATTGAATCAAGAAGAAAAATAGCTTTCATGTTAAAATTAGAACAGCTCTGAAATATGTTTTCTTAGAATGATTCATTTGATAATCTAGATATTACTATTATGTTATTGTTAACTATGCTCTGTTACATTTTTCATAACAATGTTTTTGTGCTTACCCAAAATTTAATTTTCTTGTGTGTTCATGTGTCAAAATACCATGTCAGCATTATTGAATTGAGGGGGAGAAGTTTCAATGGCGGGAATTCTAATTCTATTAGAATTCCTTATTCAAATTGGAATCTAATTTGAATTGTTGTCTTTTAATGGAAGTTATGAAACGGTTTTGGAAATAGATTTCACATTAAATTTTGTTAAAAACAAAATTATTTTTAAAAAGCCGAGTATATTTCAAAATCGGTTTAGGGCTTTTCTATTCATATCATCCTTCAACAATAGCTTTTCCATTGTTCATCGTCTTCTTTCTCTCTTTGTCTGTTTTGAAGAATTTGTTGCAGTCTACAAACCCTATCAATGGCGACCTCAGCCAGTTCTTCATCTTCCCCTAGCGGCTCCAATTACAACAAAAGTGAGAGCATTCAGTCATCTCTGACGCAACACACACATGCAGGAATCACTGTCGATCTAGCCATCAGTGAGGATGAGCAAGTGCCGGTGAGGAAGATAAAGGATAAGATCAAGCTGAAGTACAACAAATTCCTCATGACAACCATCAAACAACAGTTTGTGAAGTTCACTTCAAAACGGAATCTGCAGATGGAAAGGCCAGTGAAACTGTCAGATTTCGACTCCTATGGCCTAAGTGAGATGATTGAGTCTATTTACTGAAATCGTACGGTAAACAACTTCCTACCCCCTGTGAAGTCTTTAATTCAAGAATTCTATGCCAATATCTCAACTGCCATTGATGATCCGAAAAGTTTTCATTATCACAAAGTTTATTGTAGAGGAAAGTTTGTGAAACTCTCTCCGAATGTCATAAACACTTTTCTAGATATTCCTATAGGCAGTTTATATTCTTTAGATGGGGAATTTAACATGGCTGAAGTGATTAAGGAATTGACTGATAGAATAGACATTGAATAGAAACCAAGAGATGGCATAGACCAGCAATACCTTAGGAAGAGATATAAAGAGAAGGCTGGCAGATTCAAGAAGCATCCTGGCAGTTCATCTTCCCCACTTGTTCGCAAGTCTCCAAGACTTTGTTAAGTGCTTTTGGCACTTGTACTGAAATCAAGGGGGAGATAAGGAGGAGTTCTGATTTTTTTTTTTTTTGGTTATATCTGTTACTTCTAACTCTGTTAACTCTGTTTATATTTTGTTTGTTACTTGGTTCTCAAGGAATGTAAGCAAGGGGGAGTAAGAAGAACTCCTTATGCTTGCTCTGATCATGATCCATTTGAACTACGTTGATGCATTGTGTTTTCATTGTGTTTGTGGTATCTTGATTTGATGAATGCTTTACTCAGATGTTTTTACTCTGGTCATGATTTCATTATTATTCTGATTGCTCGGATGATGAATTGATTAATGTGTTGCTTGATCAGTTTGACAACTTCATTTTGTTTGTAGGATATACATATTGTGACAATGTTCTGTTATGAGATTTGTAACAGCACACTAGATAATTCTTTACACATGATATTTTCTGTTTGCTACTTCATGATAGCTTATTGTTATGATTAACTTATCATGTGTGTTTTTCTTTGATCAGAAACAGTTTTGTATTTTCATCACAAGTTGCCAAAAAGGAGGAGATTGTTAGTATTAGTGTGATGAGCTGGTGTCAAGCTGTGTCAAGTGTTGTTGTCGAGCTTATTTCCAGTATCGTGTTGCTATTTTGTCTAGTGTCGAGCATATTATCGAGATTATCGTGTGAGTCAAGTTGTCAAGATTGTCGAGTGACGTCGAGTTGTCGAGATTGTCGAGTGACGTCGAGGTGTCGAGTTTGTATGCGTGTCGAGTTCATCTACATGTCTAGCTTGTCAAGTGTCAAGTGCTGATTGTTGAAGTGTCGAGTAGATGTGCAGAGAAGATTTGTCTCGAGATTATTGTGTTAGAAGTGTCGAGTGTCGACCATGGCTGTCAAGCACTTATGTCGAAAGCATTGACAACGAGATTTTTGGTTACAACATGCATGTGTCATGCATGTGTTACGTTTTATTCAACTTATGATGAAGCAAGAATATTATTTTGATTATTCTACTATTTCTAGAATTATATTTTAGGAAGTATTGGATTTATAAATATCTTCTAAAATTAGGATAATATCTTGTATCCTATTTAGAATAGAAGATTATTTATTTATCCTAACCTCGTTAGATATTTAATCACTTCCTATTTTATTTCTCCTAATCTTAATGTGATTTTGATTTGATCTTTTATAGGATTTTTAGGAGATTTCGTCTAGGCCTCTCACTATATATATTTCATGTAATAACCAGGCGAATAATAGAGATTGAAGAGAGAGATTAACTGGTTAGCCGATCTGGTTGTGAGAGAGTCTTGATTTTGGCATTCTATGAATTGATAGAAGAGCTTCAACGCAAATTAGAATGTCTTCTTTGATTTAATTTCTTGAGTCTTTGATTCATGTATGAGAGATAAAAATCATACATGAGTTGTTGATTGAGTCTGTGTGAGTTAATAGACACTTGGGATAACTTGCGGGTTAAGTGTTTATGTAATTCAGTATCAGACATCGGGTGTTATGTATAACTTAACAGTGTGTTGTTAAGTTATCTGTGATAAAGAGTGGGCAGTGTCACTAGAGTTTAAGATCTTTGCGAAGATTTTGTTTTACAAAGATTAGGTCTGTGTGTGAGAGTGAGTAAGCACTGTAAAAGGTCCTAAAGATTGTACAAACAAGAACTTAGTGAATTGTAGCTCTATAGCTGTCCGTGGACGTAGGTTTTATAACCGAACCAATTCACTTTATAGTTTATTGTTGTTTTATATAACTGCATACTTCTAGAACTCTCAAAAATCAAATATGATTTCAAATTGAAAAAATTAATATAAATTCGATAAGATTGTTGTCTTTGATTATTGCTATTACTATCAAAAGAAAAAGAATGAACGAATCAAATGATTAATCGATTTTTATATTGCAAAGGTTTAATTCAATGTATTATAATCATTTAAAGGAATTTTTATTGATGGTTTTAATGATCGAAATGGGCCAAAGCAAATTATGACAGACTATATTCATCAGTTTAAATTAATGAATTTAATTAATCTTTATTTAATTTTTATATTATTTTTTTAAATATTTACAAAAATTATCATTGAATTTTGTTTTAATTTTAAGTGGAGAATAACTGTATATTTTTTATCAATCACACATCTAAAGTTGTCTTCAAATTATCATTTCTAAGGGTGTGATTGATAAAAACATATTATTTTTTTTACTTGAAATTAAATTAAAATTTAACGGCACTTATTATATTATCCTATTATTTTTTTTAAACCTTAAATTTGAAAAAAGTTTATACATTATCTATTAGATGTAAAGTCCCACCAATTAGGGATTATCATAAATTGTGACAACTTCTTTCGTACATTCGTCCGTTGCACATGCTTCCCACTGATTAGAAAGAATAACTGTATACACAAAATTAAATTAAACAATCTATTTAGTCCAACGTGGAATTGGGTGGATGGTATATCACTTATTAAAATACTCTTTTTTATTTTTTATTTTTTCCGTCTAATTAACATGTTTCTTGTTCGATTATATAGGCTAGCTCCTAAAATTTAGGCCCTATTTGAGATTATTGTGATGTGGAAAAAGTAAAATATAATTGCGCTGTAAGAAGAATTAGTTGTAGTTTTGATTTGGGAAGAAACCATAAAGTGTTTAGCAAAGATTTTTAAAATTATTGTGCCCCCTAAAAGTGATGAATATATGCTTTGTAAATTTGATTTCCAAAATCTAATTCTATATAAAACCACTAAAATTGACATGAGCTTGTTAAAAACTTATAATTTTTTTAATTTTAGCCAATTTTAAAATTATATATTTAAAGTTATAATATCAAAAATACTAAAATACTATGTGCATGTTTTATACCGTTTATAAAAAAATGATGTATCGTTGCATGGAGTGCAATATACATGAACCTAAAAAAAAAACATAAAAATAAATTCTTTGACGTGCAATTTTTTTTTTTTGTAAATATTAATTACCATAAAAATCGCATAAGAAATCAAATAGATGGATGGTAATAGTTTAATTTTATATATAGAAAAAGAAATAATTTAATAGTATGAAATCATAAGAATATAACAAGAAATATTACTACATATGAAAAGTAATAAAAAAACTAATTTTAAATTCTTATGTTTGTTTGATATTTTGTGATTTTTTTTTTATCCGATGTATTCTTAACTAAAATTCATCGGATCAATTTCAAATTTTCAAGCTTCTCGTTAGAAACAAATATGAAAAACAATACGAAACGCTTTCTAAACTACTTCTGGCGGCTACAAGGAAGAACTCTTCAGCAGTTACCAGCTTTTCAAATTTCAGTTACAGAGCCATCAAAGCCCAACAAAAACTCTGAAACACAAGAAATTTTTACATGAACATCACAAAACTCATATCTCCCTTCAGGCTCTCCTCTCTCCTCCGCCTCCAGAAAGACCCCAAACTCGCCCTCCAACTCTTTCAAAACCCTAACTCTAGCACCAATCAACCTCCTCAAACTAAACCCTTTAGGTATAATCGTCTCCACTATGACCTTATCATCACCAAACTCGGCCGGGCCAAGATGTTTGATGAAATGCGTCAAATACTTCACCAACTCAAGCATGATACCCGTGCCTCCCCAAAGGAGATCTTCTTCTGCAATGTAATGAAGTTCTATGGACGCGCGCGTTTATATGAACACGCGCTCCAAGTGTTTGATGAAATGCCGAGTTTTAATGTGCAGAGGACAGTGAAATCTTTCAACACAGTGTTGGATGCACTGTTGAAGTGCAGGAAGTTTGATAAGATGAGGGAAATCTTTGCCAGTATGGAGGATCATGTGAGCCCAGATGCTTGTAGTTATAATATATTGATTCATGGTTGTGTTCAGGGTGGGAAATTAGAGGAGGCCTGGAGTGTGTTTGGTGAAATGATTAAAAGGGGTTTGGAGCCGAATGTGGTGACATTTGGGACGTTGATTTATGGACTCTGTTCGAATTCAAAGTTAGAAGAAGCGTTGGAGTTGAAGGAGGACATGATGATGTTGTATAAGGTGAGGCCTAATGGATATGTATATGCATCATTGATAAAAGGGCTTTGTGGAGTTGGTGACTGGACTATGGCCTTTAGTTTAAAAGAAGAGATGGTGAGAAATAAGATGGAATTGGATGCAGCGGTTTATGCTACTTTGATTAGTGCACTTTTCAAGGTAGGGAGGAAAGCGGATGTTTTTGGGGTTTTGGAGGAAATGAGAGAAAAGGGGTGCAAAGTGAATACTGTGACATATAATGCTATGATTAATGGGTTTTGCGAAGAAAAGGATTTTGAAGCAGCTTTTAAGGTTTTGGAAGAGATGGAGGAGAAAGGGTGTAAGGCAGATGTTATTAGTTATAATGTGATTCTTAGTGAGTTGTGTAAAGATGGCAAGTGGAGTGAGGCAAATGATTTGTTTGAAGATATGCCAAGGCGAGGTTGCACTCCTGATGTAGTTTCGTATAGAATCCTTTTTGATGGGCTATGTGATGGGATGCATTTCAAGGAAGCAGCATTGGTCCTGGATGAGATGGTTTTCAAGGGTCATGTGCCTCATGGTGCTCGTATACATAAATTTATTGACCGGTTGTGTGAGGCAGGGGATGTGCAGTTTTTGTGGGCTGTTTTGAAGACTCTGCTGAGAGGAAATATTATCAACTATGAAACATGGAGGATGGTGATTCCTAAGGTGTGCAAGGAGGATGAACTTTCAAATGCCTCCAAGCTTGTTAAAACCTTGACAATGCCCTGAATTGGGACTGTCAATAAGCAGTAGTAAGGTTTTTTCCAACTAAGTACTCGATTTTCTGTTATTATACCTTCACATGAGTAGAAACATGCTAACTAAAGTTTTACTGTTTGCAAGTTTTGAATCCCTCTATCGCTCTTTATTTTCACTAGACTTGCAAGTAGCGTTCTGCCCAGGCGAGTCTTAGCTTTGCTTTTGGGCTCCAGCGGTTGTGTGGCTGGGCTCATGATATAAGATAGACTGAGAGATTTGCATCATTGCATGATTTGTGTTGTTGAGGACACCTTTGAATACTCTGAGACTGCAAAAAAGAATGTGCTGTTGATTCAAACTCATAAGCAATGACATTATCTATGGCGCGGTGAAAGACCAGAAGTGTCAATTTCGTCTATTCTTGTAGATACCTTGATAATGGTTTGAACTAAAACAATGCCTATGAGATGTATGGAGAAAAAGGACAAAGTAGTAATCCTGCCAAAACAGGGTCCTAGTTGTATATATGGTTTTATTCTTCAGCCTCCAATTTTTTATTTTTTATTTTTTCCATAATGTCTTTATGAGATAAACACTTGTTATATTATGTTGCAGGCTCTGATTCAGTTTATGATGTATAATCACATGTATGATTGATGATTTTTTTTTTTCCCACTCTTTTGGACTGGTGGAATTCTAGTGTGCTGTGGATGAAATATGGTTTATATGTGGAATTGGTCTTGAAATGTTTTAACTTATTATACAATTGCCTAGTTTGTTCTAGTGGGAATTGTGTCAAAACTAGGGAAAGTTCATTTGGTCAAGTATTATAATATAATTAAGTTGTTAGGTTCTTTCAATCAATTGGTTTTTCATTGCGGTGGTGCAAAGTTCTTATAATCAATGAATATTATAATTAAGTTTCACGGTTCTTACAATCAATTAGCTTATAGACCGGAGTTACTACTATTTCAATTCATTTACACCAACTTATGTTGCATTACTTGCAATGAAAATTGCCAGTCGACAGTCAAATGCTTTTGTTCTTATACTTAAGCTTCTAAAGCCTTTTAATGTTAAGTATCTGCAATCAATAGATCAAGATTCTTTCTTGATGGACTTTCATGGTAACAAAAGATGAGGATGTAATTAATTGTTAATATAAAAAAACATTAAAGAGTGAAGAGGATATAAAAAATCTTAATCACAAACCCATCAATATTAAATTTATATATAATTAAATCTTTAAAAACTCAGAAAACTTATTGGAAGAAGATTCTCATGTCTGTTTATTTCGGCTTCTTCAAGTAGAACTTATTAAAATAGATCTTTTTGGAATAGAACTTCTAAAGTAGGACTTTTATTACAAAATTATTGATTTTCTGATGAGATAAATATAAAAATATTTATTATAATTAAATTATTAAAATAGAGTTTTGTTTTAAGAAAAGAATAAAGCAAGACATTTAAAATTAAGTGAAGGTATCTTTAACATTTTAAAACTTAAAAAAAAGTTCAAAAAGAGCTTTTTTTAAAAGTCCCAATTTTAGGCTTTTTTTAATAGATATAAGAGAACTTTTTTAATCATCTGTAAACTCTTATCAGGTGACAGTTAAATTATTAAAAAAAAATTTTAAGAATTTTTATCATTAAAAAACTCTTTGAATAAGTAGAAAAACCTAAAAAAAAATACGCGCTTCGTTACGGTATTTGTAATAGAAAACCATTAATGTATAGTATTAATTAAGTCGGGGTTGGTCAAAACTATCCATGTCAGGCAATCTGGTCTGAGGTAAGAGACTGCAAACAAATGTTGCCGGCTAATTCTTGTTACACCAGCAAACTACAACATTGTTCTCTTTGTTAAAATAATTCAAATGGGCTCTGACTTGCTCAGTAGTTGGGATATCCTTATCAGGCATCTGCCGCCATGGATTATATTTAATAGTCTTATGAATTCAAAAGACGGAAATAAAACCAATCTCCACTGTGTTAATTAATTATCCCTTATATTACTATCATTGAAGTATGTTGCGAATCTGAGTTTTGATGCTCTTTTAACACACAAAAATACCAAAAAAAAAAAAAATGTGTTAAGAGCGCATAGTTTAAATTAATTGATTCTTCCCTTTTTCATATACAAATGGATATATATTGAAGATGGAGAACAAGTATGTGTCCACTCTAGCTATGTTACATTTTATTGATATGTGATGTGATAGATAAATTCTAATTTGGAAAAGATCAAGTAAAGAGATTAATCTTTCTAATACTTTATTATAATCAGTATTTTGTATAAACATGACAGAAGTTTAATTGAACTCGCAAATTAATAATAAGAACAATAAAATTGCTAGGGCATCAAACTCTCATAAATTCGGGCATTTTAAGTCCATTAACACAATCCATTTCATATATATAACTTTAGTCAACTCATAATTAAGTTTAAATTAATATAATTAACAATAAGCCAATTCAAGTTAATTCCAAGTCACGTAAGTTTTGCAGGCTCTAGTTGCTACAGTTTTCAGACGAGCACAATATATTCAATGTCAACAGGTTGTCCCTATATTAACTTTTTTATGCTTTGTTAGTACCTCACTCTTTCTGATAGTATAAAATATAAGATAATAATCAACAGATTGGGGCTGGACTGGAGTACTCCTTAATAAAAGGTTGACTGATCCAACTCGCTTCTTGTCGTTTTTGTTTATCTTTTCTTCACCTAATCGATCTCACATGCATACAATGAAATTCTGAATCAACAAGGCTAGTAAACACTAGTGTCAAATCAAGATATATTTTCGGAACATCACTTGGGCAAGTAGTTGTTTGTTCATTGGACCTAATCTTATCCCGTTTATATCCAATATTAACAATCCACTTTTGATTAACTTATAAACCTCATTATTATTTTATAAGGTTACAATGTAAAGTGTAATTTTATGCAAAAAAAAAAAAAAAAACTCGCTAATAGAAGTCAGAAAAGTTCATTTGTTCTTCCTTTCTATGGTTGTTAAATTCCTAATTAATTGTCTAATCATATAACCAGTCTCCAGTATGTGTAACGGTGATCTTCATGAGTCATGACATTTAATATCCACTGTGCACATTAAATTCGAATTCTCTACTCATCTGAAACTTAACTTTATACCCAAAATCAAATATATTTCTTTACAGACAAAAATTATTATAAATATAATGTAATATATTCAGCATCAAGAAATCTAATTTCTAATCAGTACTTCAGTTTGTTTCAGCGTATTATTAATTTGCTTAATCTTATACCGACATTATAGCTGCAGGGACGGAGTCACGTAGTGACCAGTGGGGGAATTGCCCCAACTGAATTTGCAAAATTTTATATATATTCCCCTCCAATTTGTATTTTAACACAAAAAAATCTTTTTTATTTTTTAGATAATTTGAATTTTTAATCTATCTTATAACTATTTTTATTCTTAACAACTTCAACAATAGTTATCCATATTAGCTATTAAATATTAATATATTATTAATTAATATCATAATATATTTTTAGTTCATAATGTTATTTATTAATTTTATCAATTTATTAAACATTTAAGTCAAGATTTAAATTACAATAATCTAATCTTCTACCAAGTTTTTCTTTATAATATGTTTTACAGAAGTACTTATAATTAAAAAATATTTTCTATACAAGAACCTATATATCAAAAATTTTGAAGTACTTTTATTGAGATTAATTGAATCCTACAAATAAATATAAAACTGCTTTCGAACTATTATTTTTTATAATATATAAATATTTTTTCTTTTAGGCTGTTAATTGTATAATATTTTTAATATAAAAAAATATACAAATCTAACAAAGTAACTGATTTTCTTGATTTTTTATAAATAATTTTTTTGATTTCTACTAAGACAAACAGCCAGCTCCGCTACTCATTATAAGTACATATAATTAATAATTATTTGTTGGTTTCCATTACCTGGGCCTTTACATATATATAATCAATTTACAGTAAACACTGCTTTCATGCAAAAGGCTGGGGCCATGGAAATGTCAAGGGATCTGTCTAATCGATTGTTTATATCATGAATGGCCTAAAAACCTTTAAATAATCCTAGCATTAATTGGAAAGCCTTACACGCCACTACTTATATATATATATATATATATATCCATTAACTAGCAAAAACACTGTGTTGCCAGGAACTGCCGTTTTCATATCCACTGTTATTCATATGATCAGAACAATCCTGAGAGCCAATAACTGATGTACCGACAATTTGGAAACAAGAGATTAACATGGTTTACTTATTGAAGTTCTGACGACTTGAAAGCAAATGTTTAAAGAAAAAAAATCAACGCCCCAAAAGGTGGGGCAAAGGTTCACAGGGGATGTATATGTACACTATTGTGCATGCAAAACAATTAGCCGGCCCAGCTGCTTAGTTAATGTGTACCTAACCCAACTCCCACGAGGTATTTCCACACATACTTGCAGTCTATAGCATCAAAATATAGCTGTATATTAACTCGTCAAATTTCAAACATTGCTGACTTTGTGCCAATGACTTTACCCTCACGCCTCTCCTTACGCAGAGCTATAAATATCTCTCCCTACCTCACCAATTTCCAAGACAAGAAGCTCCCGTTATACATTAGTGCAACATATATAGAAAAGTCCCTGATCACCTTAAAAGCTTTACAATATTAATGGCTCGCTTAAACCCTGTTTTGATTGTCGTGTTCTTTGCTTTAATTTGCAATATTTTACCATCTTTGGAAGCTAGAAAGCTCTTGATGGAGAAGAGTGATGAGATCCCTTCCAGCTCGAAGGACGGACCGGTTCTAAACGTTCTTCCTAAGGACTCGACTCACTCGTCTTCTCCAAGTGGTAAAGGCCATGCATTGGCCTTTGATGAGTGCCTCTTTGCTCTTCATGTAGCCAAGATTGATCGACTTTTGCAGTCCGTTCCAAGTCCAGGAGCCGGCCATTAAGCTTAATATCCTTATGTCTCTCATCGAATCAGTTGTCGTCCCAGCGTGTATTGATCGAAGACCAAACAACTTCGGATAATATATTACTATAATTATATATATTAATTGCATTATTTTATCGGGTTTGGTTTAGATATATATACTTCATAAATATTGTATGTGTAAGCAGTATATATAACATAATTTTTTTTTTCCGATCATTGAGAGAGGAGATTATTTGAGATTAATGATAGACTTAAATGTACCACGATATACATATATATATATATATATATATATATATATATATATATATTTGATTATAGAAAATGACAGGCATTTAACATTATAAGAATCTCTCTCTTCTTTTATTCTCATTATTATTATTTTGATTTTTATAGGAAAGAATCAATAACCCATTGATTTTCTATTTTACAACACAAGTTTATGACTATGACCTTTAAATTTGTTTAAATTAATGACATGGCAAGTGCTACAACAACAACAACAATAATAAAAAAGAACTAGACATGTGACTGGGGAAATTAAAGTAAGTGTAATGCAATGGATTTATAATACAGACTTCCAGCGGAAAGCTTTTTTATTTAATGCATGCATGATGGCTATATCATGGGTGTAAACTAAAGTTTATTCTTGAAAGGTGGATCGTACATACCATAATTCTTTTCGGAATACAGATGATGACCCATTGCAAAGAAGTTAATAAACTCTTAATTGTTATTCATACCGCTATTAAAATTTAAACGGTATATTTAACCCTATTTATCTTTATAATTTAAAAAAAAATGATATTATCCGAGAACATTTTTATCCAATCCTCAACCAATAGTTATATATATATATAGATATATATATATATATATATATATATCTAAAGTAAAATAATTTTAACTTTGTATTCGAAGTGATATAGCAATTCAATAAAACAACATAAATAATATTGAAATCAGATGTGGTAAATGATCGATATCCATAGGTTAACATGCCTGGATCCCAGTGTTGATCAGTGATATCGCTTTCGTTCCTTTTATATGCTTCTACAATAGAACTGTCAAGTGTCAAACGAGTGGCTTAAAAGTCTGTTGTTCATAGTCAAAGCAGTGATATCTCACCAAATATACAAGAAAAGGAAATCTTTGAAAAGGGCAGACTCCTAACTGAACTGTGTCTACGAGTGATCCACAGTTTCTTCACTGGGAACTTGCAGCATGGTACGGAGAGTGCCGATGTTTTGAAAGCGTCCAGTAATATAACATATCAGCCTAGTTTAATAATTTAATAGTTTACAATGATATTTTATATTAATATATAACACATCATTTAATTACTATCAAGTGTTCTTAAGTACATAATGGGAGTCCCCTACAGCGCGCCTGGCTCATTACATGCGCCTGTCACTGTGGGGTTGACCTTCTTATTTGCTGCCAGTTGGCAGGCAAACAGGGACTGTTAGCTGCTGTTGCAACCGTTAGATTAATCGCATGGCAGAAAAAAAAAAAAAACGGTGCATTGCATGCGCCTGTTGTATTGTAGCAGCGGCCGTACATTATTTTATACCTTAAAATGCACCTTCGTATGCTAATAAAAATATCTTATATTAAAAACATGATATTATGTAATGATGCGGTGACATGACCCTTTACTCGCAAGTAATGGCTTCTTAACTCCTAAGAGGAGTATTCTTTCTTTTAAGGGAAAACTTGCATCCAGTAAATTATTCTATGTAGGAAAGTTTATGCATTGTACGTAGAGGGAGAATTCTTCTGATTTGACGCAAGGGTTAGGCGCAAGAGTTAGGCAATCTAATGCCAAACCCTTGATATATATATGCGCTTCTGAGTTCCAAATTCCAAGCGAAATATGACAATCAAAACTAGACAAAACTCAAAAGATGCATTTACATTAAGTCAACTATGGGAGTCGATAACATGTCAAGTTTATGTACGTAGTTACATGTAATCTAAATAAACCTGGCCCCCTGTCAACGAAACAAATATATAATTGAGTTGACATTCCACCTTTTTTTTTAATTTCATTTTTTGGTTGTTACATATATTCGTTTAATAATATATTTCATTACCATATTAAGGAGAATAAATAAGCAGTTTGAAAACTATGATTCAATAGATGTAGCTTAGTTCATTTGAACATCCGGACCCTGTAAAAGGCTAATTTTGTTTGCATGGTACTTGAGATTGTAACAGATAATTAAGAACCAGTTATACGTGTAATGTGTAGTATTAATTAAGCCGGCTTTAGTCATTGATTTGCCAAAACCAAAAGAAGCCCCAGCGACTGAATTTTTCAATTATAGTCATTGATTTGCCAAAACCAAAAGAAGCCTCACCGATTGAATTTTTCAATTATATGACTAGGTTTTTAAAATAACAAGTAATAATAATTATTAAGCTGCCAATCCATTTAAACTGTTGAGACTTAGAGTTAGATGGCTGTTAGTCTATTTGTAACTGAAGTTAGGTTGTAACTGAATTTTGTTACTAGTATAGTTAGTCAGTTAAGTGACGAATAGTTATATTTAGCTTGTAATCAACACTATTAGCTTACTATCATCTGCACCGTTAAATCTTTGTATAAATAGTTGTCTTCATGTACATTCTCTGACTAGCTAATGAAATAAAAGAATTCAACTTCGCTCTTCATCATATTTTCTCTTAAAGTTTTAGCTTGGTATCAAAGCACCGTGTGATTAACATCATGTCTGATCCTGATCAAAATTTTCCAGATCTAAACATGAATTTTCCTAGATGTTTCCTCTTTCTTTCTCTTCAATTTTTGATGGAGTAGCTGGTGTTGCTGCAGATCCAAGAACCTCCTCTGTTTCAGCGGTTCCAGCTACTTCAGGTACTCAAAATTCTCCAATCTTGAATCCAGCTTCTATCTTGCCTTCAATTCTAGCTGTTTTACCTCCTTCTTCAATTAAGCTTGGAAAGAACAACTATTTCTATTGGAGATCTCAAATCTTGCCTTCTTTGAAAGCTTTTGATCTTGATGGTTTTCTCACTAGATCTAAGCCAAGTCCTTCTCCCTTGATCAACACACAAGTTGCTTTAGAATCTAGGAACACTGTTACACAGATTAATCCAGAATATTTGACCTGGACTCGTGTTGATCAATTGATTCTCAATTGGTTACTATCTTCAATTTATGACACTATAAGAAAAATGATTATATTTGGCGGTTTTAAAAGCGTCATCAATGGCACCGCCAAATATAGTCAATTTGACTATATTTGGTAGTCGGTCAAAGTGACAAATATGCATCTGACTATATTTGGCGGTCAAAGACCGCCAAATATAATAGGTTTAAAAATTAAAAAAAATATACTTGGCGGTTTTTGGCCGCCAAGTATAATAGTTTCAAAAATTAAAAAAAATATACTTGGCAGTTTTTAAAAAGCCAAGTATTTAAAAAAAATTAATATATATATGATAGGTATTTTAAAAATTTTAAGAAACAAACTCATGTCAACAGAAAAGATTTCTATTTAAAGCATGACTGGCCCTTCAATTTCCTAATTTTTTGATAAGCCACTATCATTCATAAACAACTCTTCACACTTTCATATTGCTTTGACAACCAAGAAAAATCCCAATAAAACTAAGAGCTTACAAACACAAAGCATTCACTAAACACAAAAAAGAAATCTTTACATGCTTGAATGGAGTTCAATTCAATGGAAGGAAGCTTGAAGAACCTAGCTGCACAAGGTAAGCATACAGCAGAAGATTATTACTAAAGATTCGTTACTTATAACAAGTCCAAAAACGATAGATTATATAGGTAAAAAAGCACATGTGCTTGATCCTCGAAGGCTAAAAGCCAGAGGATAGAAACGAATAGGTTAGATATGTGACCTACAAAATCAATATGAACATATGTGACTGCTTGAATAAGTAAATAAGGAATCTCAACTGTCACCTACAAAATCAATATGAACATGAATAAGAAAAACATTAAATTAATGACCCCTTATATTCTACTTGTGCTTTTTACAGCCAGAAAAAAACCAATATGGAAAACATTAAATTAGTGACCCTTTATTATTGTTATTGTTATACATTTTTTAGAAAGAGAAGCAAATTACCAAAACAAAGAAGATGATGCACAAAATACAATCAACACATTCAGATAGTATATGTTAAGCTCTATTTATTTATCTTTTCTTTAATAATTAAGAAACTAAATATGCATATTAAATCAATGTAATAGGAGTCACAAGTGGAGTGAATCACATGTCCAAAAACATCAAATTCCATGACAGGAAAGCAAAAACTATATAAAAACAGGCATAGCACCCAAAAATATGCTATAAAACACAGAAAACAACATTCCCTATTCAAGTCAGAATACACTGAACATATAATCTTCCAAAACCTCTCTCCAACTAAGAGATTCAATTCAGGGCTTTTTGATCTCAAAACCAACTTTTTGAACCAATACGCCTAACTAGGTAAAAAAATAGATAAATTGTTCCAGAAAAAAAAAGAAAAGAAAAGTTTACAATAACAAACAGAACATGCATAAGGGTAAATATTAAAGCTTTCCCAGGGCAGCATCCAAACATGTATAAACAGCTCATATCAATCTTGCAGAACCACTCAAAAAGGTTTCTCTTTCGACAGGAAAAACCATTCAAAAAGAGAACAATTTCTTATGGAGAACTCATACCGATCTTTAGCATTTCAGCCTAGTGCAAAGTCAGTTTTCACATATGTCATCAATCCAGTGCAAAATGATAATTCCATACAGGAAGGCAGGCAATGCAAAATATTGCCTTCTCCATGAGAAGTTCCTTCTCAAGGAAGCACTTTCATTTAGCAGATAAAGCCTGATGATTTTCCTTCTAAAACAGCAGCAGGCATATCATAGACTCAAACATTCATGTTAAACATGAGTGTTGGAAAAACTGATAAGACTAATTTGAATTTTCTCTTTAAAAAAAAGAAAAGAAAAGAAAAGAAACTAACCTGTCCAGTATGAGGATCAATGTCAAAAACTTTTGTAGGGCTACTATCAACCCAGCTTTGTTTCTCTTCAAGCGTCAGAGTTTCCATCAAATCTTCATTGATGTGGATCTCTGGTTCATACATGAAAGTGATTGTTGCAGTAGGTGACCATTTTGCATGATCTTTGCCGATTCCTTTTTTGGCTATTGCCCTCAGCCTAAGTTCTTGCCCACGACGAACCTTAACAATGATAATACCCTTAGATACCAAATAAATCAGCTCAAATTCAAAAATACTAATTATGTTAATAACCACGTGAACCATCACAGAAGAATTACTTTCTCTTAATCAACAATTTAACAATTCTAGCTAAGGCCACAAGATTGTACTGAAACTTTAAGAGAGGGAAATTCTAGGAAGAGAAAAGAGAAGAACTTATACAATTACATTATAAGCAATCTAATGTCAATCACAAATCAAGTGTATACACATTTGTGGGTAAATACTTTTTTCTGTATTATGACCAAAAAATTCTAAATCCCCATATAGCGGAAGCTGAGTCTCAACCATAGAGATTATTATCATGCAAATGAAAACAAGAAAACAAGGCCTCTAATTTTAAAGGACAATGTCAAAACCAAAATCTACATATCACCAATAGCATGCATCGAATCAGGAGTTCAATTCCAATTATATGGAGTCACTGCAAGATTTTGAGACAGGCATATTGGCTCTTACTTGGCAGACAACCTAGTAATTGCACAGACATCTTTTTCTGGATCAGAAAAGTCAAAAATAAAATATGTAAATCACTTATATAATAATTAAGTAAATCCCTCTGCAGAAAAGAACATCAAGCCAATGGAAGTACAAAATTATCTACAAATATTTTTCACAGAATATGTAGGACCACAAATAATTTCAATGAACCCTTCCAAGCTCTTCTCTTGCAGATTGATGGATTAAACATGGCATGAAACCCAGTTGAACTGCAGAAATCTATAAATTTGGTTCCAGGAATGGAAACCACGTTAGTGGCCAATGTGAACTTTCACTATTTATTAGGTGAAGTTATTCGGATCAAAGAACCCAAAGAGGTGGATGACTTTTGAATTCTCCATAACTTGTTTGGTTAAAATCTACAAATAAGTCATGCTGAGGTGAATCATTAACTCATGCAGGTATCAATAGATTTATTGCAACTTTGAGAGGCTACATAATTGAATCATCAAAACAAAACAGCATAATTAGAAGAAAATGGAGTGTTGAAAACTAAATATTCTACAGGAGATGAAAGCTAATTAATTGCATTTTTCGCTAATTGATACAAAACCAGTATTTTTACCCCAAAAAGATAATTAAAAAAAAAAACTTGCAACCATCTAGATATAGGAAACTTACAAGGGATCAGTCCGATAACCAACTTCAAACTCTAAACAGTGGAGGGGTGTAATAGACACTAGTTTAACCAATAAATAAGCATACCTGATGCAACAAAGCCAAAGCATGAAATTGTATCCTATCATACTCTCGTTGGGTACTATAAAGACTAAGCCTTTGCATCCTATCATTCTTTGAAATTCAAGCTTCCAATCCAAATTGAAGCAGAGAAAACGTCTCAAGTCTTCTCAATTCATTACACTATAACTCAAGTTAAAACAATAAATCACTAGTTTAAGAGAACAAAAAGCAATCTGCAATGACAAGTAGATAATAACAACTTCATACCAAATTCTTACACTGTTAACAAAACAAACAAGAACAAGTTCATACCATGAAAAGTTGCAGGTTGATATCCTAACCCTTTTCAACAACAAACAGAATAAGACAATCTCAAGTGTCTACCTGTTCACTTGATATACGGAGGTGGCCGCTGAGGTTGAGGGCAAAGAGGGAGTCAAGGCCACCGACGCACGTGCCACCCATGAAAATGGCTGGAGTGGAAGGATTACGAGGAGCATCATCGTTATGGGGGGAGGGAGGGAGAGTAGAGATCTCGTGGTCATCGAGTTTGATCACGGTGGGATGGATAACAACGACAATGATAAAAACAATTATAAATTATCAAATATTAAAAATCTTAGACCCCCAAGAGATAGATGCCTATAAATATATAAAACGATAGAATACATACTAGTCTCAACAGAAATGCCCTCTTCAGCAGCCTTCCTCTTATTTTCCCTGTCATTCGTAACAAAATAGAACCTGTGTTGTATCTCCAAGATGCTTTTGATACCACTGAGTAGCCACATGGATTGCTAAAACACAAATTCACAGATGCTAGAAATGGAAATGCATAAATACATGCTACTGAGTTTTTTTTAATAAAAAAATAGTTATAGATATGACAATATATCATAGAAAGTTTAAAAATGACTTCCACAAAACATTAGAAATCTCTATCATTCATGTCATTTGGACTTTCCTTCTCCATCTTCCCAACTTGCGTGTCGCTAGCAAGCACAAAAAATTAAAAAAAGAACACAAGAAAATCACAACAGAAGCAGCAGGAGCAGAAACAAATACAATAAAATAAAATAAAATAAACCTTACTTGTGAAATTTATTAGAAAAAACATAGAACTTCCTCAGCGAATTACTACAAGGAGCTCGAATTCTATTGTAAACAGACAAGTTCTTGTTCTTAACTTCATCCAACACCACTGAAACCACAACCACGTCATCAATGGCGGGATTCTCCAACAAATCAATCTAAAAATGTAGCGTTTGGAGTGGTAAAGGAAGTGAAACAAACAAACAAACAAATAAATAAACAGGAAGTGAGAAGTTTATTCAATTAAACCTGGTTAAGAACAACGTTAGTATCAAGAACGAGAATAGTGGAAGCGGTCAAGCGAGTAGCGGAGGCATCGTAGGTCTTGCAAGCAGAAGCTCTACACCATATGTTGGATTTTCTCCTCCGTGGATTCTTCCGCGTCGATGGATAGGTTACTAGGAGTAGCCATGGTGGAGGAAGAGGAAGAGGGAGGGTTGAGGTCAAGGTGGAGGGATACGTTTAGGGTTGGGAAGGTGACCTTCATTTTCTTTATATACTATTGTCAAATTCTAGGAAATCCACATCTATTAAAACTTATCAAAATCATCCCTAAAAATTTTAGTAAGTCCCTATATTTCATAATTTTTCTTATTTACACCGTTATATTCATAATTTTTGGAGCATTAATGTTTTAATTTAATTTTTAAAATAAATTATAACAGTTTTTACTCAAGCACAAATGTTATATTATTTCAAAATAAAATTTTATTTGAGATTTTAATTCTTTAATTATTATAAAAATTTTTTACTAATGTGATTTTCATCACTTTGAAATTATAAAATAATTTTATTTATTTCATGCAATTTCCATGTTTAAAATTTTACTTTTTATAATCCAATATTTCAAATTTATTATTTTCATATTGACAATAATATTGTCTTTTATTCAAAATTTTTAAATATTATTTTTTAATTTTATATTAAAAATAAAATTATAATATTTAATTATTATTTTGATATTTTTAACTTCTTCATTTTATTGAAATTTATAATATTGTATTCACATATTTGAAAGAGAAAATGAAAAGTTAGAGGGAAATTTGAGAGGAAAAGGGAAAAGATTAGATATGCACATACTAGTCACACTTTTATAAAAATGTGATAAATATGTAATCGAATAAAGACAAAAAATGACAAATAAGATGAATAGGCAGGTTTGACTTTCAGACCAGTTTTATATTTCTCACTTTTAAGAAAAATTGCCAAATAAAAAAATTCCAAAGTGACAAATATGAAAAAAATTCTTGTAGTGTGAGTGCATGTTTGGTTATATAGTGCGATGCAAGACATCTCAAGAAGTTTGGATTACTTTAGAGAAACATTTTTCAATCTGAATCTAAGGCAAGATCAATGCATGTGAAGCATCTGTTGCAAACAACCAAGAAAGGATCAATGATTGTTTCAGAGTATTTTCTTAAAATGAAAGAATTGGCTGATATCTTAGTTGTCATTGGTACTGTGATTAGTGATGATGATTTATTGCTACATATCTTGGATGGTCTTGGTCCTGAGTACGATGCTATTGTTGTCAATTTAACATCAAAAGTTGGTTCTATGTCTCTGGAAGATGCTCAATATCAGCTCTATAGTTATGAATTGGATTTAGCACAACATAATTCTGTGTCAGTTGTTGATATGTCATACAGCAGTGCCAATTTTGCTAACAAAACTAAGCAATCTCATCCACGATTTTCTCCACATGGTTATAATTCCTCAACTCAGAATTCCTACTCTAGACCTTTTGGTGAACAAAATTTAAGGGGTAGAGGCAGAGGTAGAAACACTTTTCAAGGAAGAAATGGTGGAAGGAATAATAGCAATAGACCAATTTGCCAAGTGTGTGGCAAAATTGGGCATATTGCTCTTAATTGCTATCATAGGTTTGATGTGAGCTATCAAGGGAATCTTAGCACTCAAGTTACACATGGTTCTCAACCTTCAACTTCTCCATAGCAAGCCTCTCAATCTCAGGCCTATATTGCTTCACCTGCTACTCTTTCTAATCCAGCTTGGTATATGGATACTGGAGCTACTGATCATATGACTACTGACTTGAATAATTTGGCCATCAAATCTGACTATCAAGGAGCTAATGCAGTTCAAGTTGGAAATGGTAACTTCTTGCCTATTTCTCATATTGGCTCAAGTAAATTTCAGTCATCATTGGCATCTAGACCTCTTTTTCTGCATAAAATTCTACATGTGCATGCTATAACTAAGAATTTGTTAATTGTTTCTCAATTTACTAAGAATAATGATGTTATAGTGGAATTTCATTCTGATCTCTGTGTTGTTAAGGATAAACACACCAGAATTCCATTCTTGCAAGGACTCTTAGACAA
Source organism: Boswellia sacra (assembly GCA_013180625.2). Classification (NCBI taxonomy): domain Eukaryota; kingdom Viridiplantae; phylum Streptophyta; class Magnoliopsida; order Sapindales; family Burseraceae; genus Boswellia; species Boswellia sacra. Next base: position 88,657 of record SNVD02001660.1, read on the forward strand.
GGATTGTACCAACTTCAGTCTTTAAAGACTATCACAAAACCAGTCAGCTCTTACACCTTATCTCCTTTTACTGCTATTTGTAATAAATTTTTTGTCGATTCATCTGTTGCGAAATGGCATAGGAGATTGGGTCATCCTAATGCTGAGATATTGTTTCATATTGCTAATAAGACTCAGTTGTTTTCATGTAATGCTAGACAAATTCCATTTTGTGAATCTTGTCAACATGGTAAACTTTGTCATAGTAGATATGATACTTCTCAATCCAAGTCATCTTCACCTCTAGAATTGGTTTTTATTGATGTTTGGGGGCCTGCTCCAGTACTTTCCACTGATGGATTCAGATATTATGTTTTGCTCATGGATGATTTTAACAAATACTGTTGGATTTATCCTCTCAAAACTAAGGCTGAGGTTCCTACTATCTCCAAACGGTTTCTTGCCTTTGTTGAAAGGCAGTTCAATACTAAAATGAAGTGCTTGCAATCTGACTAGGGAGGTCAATTTTGGCCTCTCGCATCTTATTTAGCTGATCTTGGCGTACATTTTAGGCACTCGTGTCCTCACATTCATCAACAAAATGGATCTGTTGAACGAAAACACAGGTTAGTAGTAGAACTTGGTTTGACTCTTTTATCTCAAGCTTCCATGCCTCTTAAATTATGGTGGAATGCTTTTCATATTGTAGTGTTTCTTGTTAACATATTACCTTCTCATGTTTTGTCATTCTCTTCTCATTTTCAAGTACTCTTTCATGTCTTACCCGATTATAAATTTCTTAAAATTTTTGGTTGTGCTTGTTTTCCTAATCTTAGGCCTTACAACACTCACAAACTTTCCTATCACTCTTCTAAGTGTGTCTTTCTTGGATATAGTTCCTTTCATGTCTTCACTCTTTTGGAAGGATTTATGTGTCTACAAGTGTTGTTTTTCATGAGGATGATTTTCCTTTTTCCACAAGATTTCCTAATTTTGTTTCACCCAATATCTCTTCTATATCACCAGCTTCGTCTTTTTGGTTTTTACCCCTCTTCTTATGAAACACCTCATCCTGCTGTTACCTCAACCACTTCTCCCGTTCCTTCAACTACTATACATATTGATCCTCAATTACAAACACATTCTCTTATTTCTTCCAACTCTACTACATCACCTATTCTTGACTCTACTGCATCTTTGGTTTCTGACGAGCAAGTAAACACAACTGCCATCCTATGACCACTAGGGCCAAGTCAGGCATCTATAAACCAAAAATTATGTCTTATACAGCTTCTCTCATACTAGAATCTCAGTCAGTTACACAAGCTTTGATGGACATTTCTGACGAGCAAGTGAAACACAACTGCCATCCTATGACCACTAGGGCCAAGTCAGGCATCTATAAACCAACAATTATGTCTTATACAGCTTCTCTCATACCAGAATCTTAGTTAGTTACACAAGCTTTGATGGACACTAATTGGTTTCAAGCTATGCAGAGTGAATTTTAAGCCTTGCAATCTAATAATACATGGTCTTTAGTGCCATATACACCTGATATGCATATTGTTGATTGCAAATGGGTATTTAGAGTTAAATACAATGTTGATGGATCTGTTCAGAGATATAAAGCAAGATTGGTGGCAAAAGGTTTTCAGCAAACTCTAGGCATTGATTTTTTGGACACCTTTAGTCCTGTTATAAAGCCTTCTACCATCCGAATTATGTTTTCTCTTGCTGTCACATTTCATTGGGATATCCAACACATTGATATCAATATTGCTGTCTTAAATGGAGATTTACAAGAAACTGTTTACATGTCTCAGCCTGAAGGTTTCATTGTTCCATCTCATCCCACTTTTGTTTGCAAATTGCATAAGTCACTCCATGGTTTAAAGCAAGCCCCTAGAGCCTGGTTCGATAAGCTCAAGGGAGCCTTGCTTTAATAGGGATTTCAGGAATCTACATCTGATATAAGTTTATTCATTTATAGGTATGACAACAAAATCATTCATTTACTGGTATATGTTGATGATATTTTAATCACAGGGGATGCTTCTACTAAACTGCAACAAGTTATTCAGGATTTAAATCAACAGTTTGCACTCAAATCACTTGGACCAGTAAGTTATTTCTTAGGATTTGAAGTTCATAGGACTACTAACAGGTTACTCCTTACTCAGAATAAATATGTAGCAGACTTACTCAAGAAATGTAATATGCTGGAGGCCAAACCAAGTCCTACGCCTATGACTATTGGTTCCAAATTATTTCTCTGGGATAGTGATTTGTTTGATTAGCCTACAGTTTATAGAAGTACAATTGGGGCACTCCAATATTTGTCAATGTCAAGACCAGATATTTCTTTTGTTGTTAATAAACTAAGCCAATTCTTACAAGCTCTAATGATGGCAGGCCTGTAGACGTTTGCTTAGATACATCAAAGGCACCATGAATTATGGGTTATTTTTTAAGCCAATGACAAGTTTCACACTAACTGGTTTTAGTGATGCAAACTAGGCGAGCTCCGTTGATGATCGCAAGTCTACTTCCGGTTATAACATCTATTTTGGTGATAACTTGGTTCAGTGGTGTTCAAGGAAACAAAAAGTAGTTGCCAAGTCAACTGCTGAATCTGAATATAGAGCTTTATCTCAAGCTGAAACAGAAATTATTTGGTTACAATCACTACTTCAAGAACTAAACTTTCGGGTAATTTCAACTCCAATACTATGGTGTGACAACAAAAGTGCAGAATCACTTGCAGCAAATCCTGTCTTCCATGCCCGAACTAAACATATCGAAATTGATGTACATTTCATTTGTGAAAAGGTTTTGTCTAAACAACTTGTTGTACAACATATTGCAACAGAAGATCAACTAGCAGATATCTTTACTAAACCTCTCAATGGATTATGATTCAAGTTCTTGAGAGATAAGCTAAATGTCAAGCCGATTTGTGAGTCTTCTTTAAGCTCACCCATATGAGCTTGAGAGGGGATGTTGAGACTTAAAGTTAGATGGCTGTTAGTCTATTTGTAACTAAAGTTAGGTTGTAACTAAATTCTGTTACTAGTATAGTTAGTTAGTTAAGTGACGAACAGTTACATTTAGCTTGTACTCAGCACTGTTAACTTACTATCATCTGCGCTGTTAAATCTTTGTATAAATAGCTGTCTTCATGTACATTCTATGACTAGCTAATGAAATAAAAAAATTCAGTTTTACTCTTCATCATATTTTCTCTCAAAGTTTCAGCTTAAACCTAGTCAGAAGCCTAATATGTTAAATTTGAAGTCTTCCAAAACTAGTTTAAGTACTTTAAGACCTTTACTTGTAATAATCTGCTATGATTAATTAGACTTTTTTGTTTTTGGATTCAGGTGCAGAAACAGAGTTTAAAAATTTAGAGAAACCTTGTTAATTGAAAAGGTTGGTTCTGGTTTGTCGAAAATAGGATCACAATGGATATTATTTAACTAAGAAAAATTGGCTGAAGATCCTCAAATAAAATAACCGATATACACGAAATTAATAGATGATCATGATTATCATAATTCAATTCCTTGAGCTAGCGGATCCAGGGTTAAAACTAAACGAATTTTAGAAATGCATGCCTTGTTAACTAAAGTTTTTGCCTGCAAAGCAATGGGTACTAGGGCTATGGGCCTGTTGTATGATGAAACCATTCTATCGTTTTCAAATATTGTATCCATTATAATTAATTTCCAAACAAAACTTTTTTTTTGGTTTTTTGTTTTAATTAAAAAAACAACTAAAAACTAAAAGTAAGAGGAGAGATAATAGAAGATAGAGTAATGCTAGACTTATAACATTCATACAACATATATTTTACAACATGATGTGGTAGTCTACATGATCAAAATTCACTGGAGGAGGAAAAAACAAAAATAGATGAGAGAAATTACATCTCCAATAGGATTTTGCCGCTTAGGCTACCATGTCATATTATAAAATATATGTTACATGAATGTTGTAAGTCTAACATTATTGTAGAAGATATATAGAAGAATAATTCTTCATGTACATCAAATTATTAAAAGAAAGCGTCATATACATTGCAGTTGATATAAAATCTTCACATACGTTGTTATGCAAGTATTCGTTCATGTAAGATAGTCATTTTCTTATTGATAGTTATTTTTTAATTTTATTTTTAAATTAAAAAAGGACTAATCTAATCCTTGCTAATTTAATAAAATTAATTTCAATTATGTCTAATATCATTTGGGAGACATTGGAATGGGTTGAAAGAAGCACAACAATGAATGTAAAACCTAGCTTGTATCTTATACAACCGCCTGCACATTTAAAAATAGCTCTAATGTTTGCTACATTATTATATGGGATAATATCATAAACCACCCCTGAAGTTTAGCTAATTATCATGCAGAAAGCCTCTTATATAAATATATCAGTGCGGTCCCTAACGTTTGCGTTTAAGCTTCATCCAGGTCGAGCGAACAGATTCCGTTAGTTTTCAAATTAACGTTTTGGGGTATTTTAGTAAAATGACATAATTTCATATGGGATAATATCATAAACCACCCTTAAGTTTAGCTAATTATCATGCGGAAAGCCTCTTATGTAAATATATCAATGCGGTCCCTAACGTTTGTGTTTAAGCTTCATCCAGGTCCAACCAACAGATTTCGTTTGTGAAGAAACTGAGAAAAAAATTAAAAATACCATCTTGCCCTTACTTTTATAACCTTTCTTCTTTCTTTTTTTTTCGCAACCGAAAATCCAATCCCTTTTCACACCCACAGATACCTCTCTCACCCCAACCTCTCAATCTCCAAACATAGCTTTGGCTGGCTACTGGTTCTTTATAAAATTTCAGTTTGAGAATTTTTTTTGTCTTTATTTTTGTTGCTTCATTTCAATACGTAGTGTCTGTGAATGTTTTCTTAGGTTGAGAAAATTTTTAAAGAAGTTAGTGAGGAGAAAGAAAAGCATGCCAGTTTTGGGTTTTAGAGTTTTTGTAAAAAAATTTTTAAACATAATTGTTGAAATAATCTGGATTTAATTTTGAGTATTTGATTCTTTTTTTTTAATAGCTTTGTGATTGAGTTGAGATGGTGGGTGTTGATGGTCGAGGAAAATTCGGTGCTATCATGGTGGAGTCTTATGACGTATATTTTTTTATTTAAATGAATTTGAGGGTGGTGATAGTGGTTATGGTGGTTATGGATGGTGATGCTTGTGTGATATGAAATGAAGATTTTAGAAAAGAAAATTCAAGGATTAGTTTTACGTTTACTGATATGAAATTATGTTATTTTACTAAAATACTCCAAAACTTTAATTTGAAATCTAATGAAATTTGTTGGCTGGACCTGGACGAAGCTTAAACGCAAACGTTAGGAACCGCGCTGATATATTTACATAAGAGGCTTTCCGCATGATAATTAGCTAAACTTCAGGGGTGGTTTATTGTAAAGCCTATTAATGCCCATTAATAACTTAACTAAGCCTAGCCCATCAATTATCTTAGCCCAGCCCTTAAGTCACTTTTTTTTTCAATTTTTCATGCAATTATATAAAGAAATAATTGGGAATTTTTATAAACAAAAATATAGAAGGGAAGGCAGAGGGGGAGACGGGAGAGAAGGAAGTGAAAGGGCAAGAGGACAATTTTGATTTTCAAGAGGAATTTGGAGAGTTTTGAGGTAATTTCTTCAATTTTTACTATAATTAAATGGAATATTATGATATTAGAGAGAAATTAGATATATTTGAGAATTTTTTTAGAGAGAGAAGGAAGAGAGAGAAGGAATAACAATGATGAAATTGGAAGTTTTATTCAAAGTATTTCACATTCTTGTTGATTTTATGGAGTTGGTTTGAAGGAATTGAAGTTTTGATGATAATTATGGAAAATTAGGGTTCTATGAACAGTATAGATTTCGAAAATTATAGCAATCTGATGGCTTGTAATCTTATTCTGAAATTTATATATGTTAAAATAGACATTCTAAGGAATTGTTTAAAGTTGTATTCATTGAAAAATGTTAAGTATACAATTTTATATGAATTTTCGAAGTTTACTGTTTACTACTGGAAATTTAATTTTTCTGCAGAAAATCTGTTTTGGGTAAGTTATTTGAGGTACCTAGAGATCATCAAAAATTATGAAATTTGGGATATGATTTTGTTTATATGTCTTGTTTAAAACTGGAGATTTTTGTGATTTTACGAATTTAGTACAAATTCTCATGTATTTTGGAATAGGGAAAGGTCAGTTCTGGAAATAAATTTACAGAATTTGTGTATCTGGAAAAATGAAGGATTTGAGGGATCTAATGAGCATATAATGCTATGAAATTTTATATGGTATTAGAAATGTATGTGTAGAAGATTTTTATAAAATATTAGACCATTTGGATGAGTGAATTAATTATTAAAAATCGGAGAACCAGAATTGGTCAGTTTAAGAAGTGTGAAAATGGAATTAATTAAGAGAATTAGTATGTTATTAGTGAGATTGTGGTTTTGTGCAATTAAAGAATTTTATTTGGTTTTTCCCTTAGGTGAGACTACGGTTCCTAATCCATACCGGGATCCGATCGCAGAAGACATTGCCACACAAGTTAATCCACAAGATTATGAGTGGGAAAAATACTATTTTTACCAACAATTGAACTATAAATTATAAATTTCTATTTTTTTTTATAATTGTTAGCAAAACTTTATTATGTTAGTAAATAGATATTCCTTTATTCTAGTATGAAGCATATTTTATAGTTTATCAAATTTTGTCTATGCAGTTATCGGAAATGATTGTTTAATGTTTTAGAGATTTAAAAGTAAAGAATTGAATTTTTATGTTTTACTAAGATAGTACCCAATTCATTCAGATAGTAAAATTATAGAGGTCTTTGGGACCCATTCAGGCACATATAGAGGCTTTGGGCCGTGTGATCTGGATGTTTAGCCCTTTGGGGACAGCTCTGTGCATGTGTAGAATTAGTATAGTGATATCTTGGCCTGAGCGATCTTAGCCCTGCCAGGTCATGATCAGTCAGATTAGTTTGGGTACTTGATTAGTGAAACTGTAATGACTTAGAAATTTAAATTATGAAATGAGTTTTATGAGATTTAGAAACTTAATATATTTATCATGTTGAATGTTGAATGCAAGTAGAAATACTTTAAAAGATTTTTTTATTAAAATTTAGATTTTTTTAAGGCATAGAAATTATTGAAAGAATTGCTTCCTCGTTTTTGTATCTTTTCCAAGTAGTTTTCTTTTTAATATTATTAAAGCAAAAATTTTAATTAATTTATTGTCATGATATATTATTTTATCTTACACAAATGTTTTTATCTATTTTAATGATTCTATCCCACTCACTGAGGTTATACTCATCCTATTTTCTTTTCTTTAAAAACCCTTTTTTTCCCCAGGAGATTGCAGTGTTCAATCAAAACGTCAATAGCTGCTTGAGGTTGGTCATTTGATGATGTTTTGAGAGCTTTTCTTTTGATATCTTGTTGCATTATTGTAGATGGTTTTTCTTGCCTATGTGCACTTTTTGATACTGTATATACGTTAAGAAGTTGTTTTAGTTTCTTTTCAAAAACTTTTGATTACTCATCATGCCTGGGTTGTTGAGAAAAACTTATATTAAAATCCTGATTTGTATACTTTTTGAATTTTAAATTAATTTTATTTAAGGCCGGAGGCTAATGTTGTGGATATTTTATTTTAATAGAGGACTCAAGGTCCTAAAAAGGAAGTTGGTAGTTATATAAATATTTTGGAAGTGTTGAATTTTGTGTATTTGACAGGGGGATTAGTCTAAAATACAGGGGAGACTCTGTCAAATTTTCTTAAAGTTTTTCTAGCACAGTTTTAGGCACGATTCGCCCGTGTTAGCTAGGGGCGGGTCGTGTCATTTATGATATTATCCCATATGAAATTATGTCATTTTACTAAAATACCCCAAAACGTTAATTTGAAAGCTAACGGAATCTGTTAGCTGGACCTGGATGACGCTTAAACGCAAACGTTAGGGACCGCGTTGATATATTTACATAAGAGGCTTTTCGCATGATAATTAGCTAAACTTCAGAGGTGGTTTGTGATATTGTCTCATTATTATATTGTGTATGACTTCTGAGTTTGGAAATTTGCATATATTTGAGAATTTATTTACTTCTGGACCGAGATCTATGACCAGTTAAATGACCAATATTTTTAATTATATCAACTGACTGATGAAATTTTAATTTCACTGTGGGGTCTGAGACAACATAAATTTATTACAGTAGAAATTATTAATAAAAGAAAGAGAAAAGATGAGCATACAAACAGTACTAGAGGAGTAATGCTATTACATATAGGTCGAATGAAACTAGAACATAGATGATGTATTTCACTAATCATGATGAACGCGCAGTTAATCATGGTAACCAGGTCCAGAGGGGCTGGGACCGGAATGTAAAATGCGATGAGTCATGGCCAAACGATGTAAATTTTTTTGGTTGATATGCATCTCAAAAGCTAATTTGTTGCTAGAGAGATAAGGCGCTGTAATGGCCTTGAGAAGAGCATATGAATTTGTCGTAGTCTTCTCTGGAGGTGTGATTTTGCCCGTCTCCATGAGGAGTTACCTAGCATTCAAAGTGGGCATTGTTGAGAGAATTAACATAAGAGCGAAGATGAGAAAATATGTTCTTAGGCAAGTCATGTGTACATTAATTATCGCTGTGGTGCTTTGAAGAGATCGCTATAGCATGTGCATCTATTGATAAGGATTTCGATCATACATTTAATAGAGAATAATAATTTGAACAAGAAATACCTTATGAAAAGCTACCCAACATGTATAAAGCAAGAATATCGATCCAATAAAACCCTAAAGGCACGAGGAAAAGATCCTATATATGATATTAAATCTGAAGTTGATTACCAAATTAAAGGAATCAGCTTTTTAAATAATGTAAATGACCTTCACAAATAATGTAGACTTTGTTATGTCAATTTATTAGTATATTAGTTTATTATATTGACATTTTAGTGTCTTCGTATGTGACACATTACTTAAGATGAGAAATTTGAATATCACTTATTAAGGTAAACGTATAGTACTAGTCAAAAGAAATGCATGCTTGTCTATTTTGAACTTCAAATACCCTATATATTACGAATAATTAATAATTTAATTTAATTTATACTACCATAGTTATGTTACTAGTCCGATAGGTCAAAATATCTCTTTAGAATTTTGCGTTAGGATATATATCAAGGAGCTTGAATATTTTCTTTACCTGCACCAGAATGCAAAAAGATCAAGTGCAACATGAATCTTTTGCATTGGTTTATACCTAAACCAATTAAACTTGCTTGGCATAGTCAATACTTAATAGTTTTGCTACTATTTTCATGAACTGAGGTGCCGTTGTCATAATCAAAGAATCAATTGAAAGCAGTGGGTAGTTAAATATCGATTTCCTAAAAGCAAATTATTTAAAAGGAAAAAAAAGCGGAAAAATAGAATTTTTATGCAATGTAAAGCCTTCTACGCAACCAGCATTGCATCAGACCAATCTTGTGAAAATCAATTGTGGCTTTCATTTCTACTATTGATCATTGATTAAGGAGCCTCACTGCTACAAGTAACATGTATCTTGGGCAACGACAGCAGCATAGATAGAGATCCTGGCCTTTTACCTTAATCAATTTGAATGATAGGATAAATATAAATTTTCTGTTCAAATTAATACAAATTGATCTTGAGAAGAAAATAAGAAAGGGAATTTAGAAGTACATAAATTAATCGATCAAGCGATAAAAAAAATTGAAATAATATGCACTTAAATGATGAAATTAAAAGGCTAAAAGTTTTTTTAATTAAAAAATAAATAATATGACAATCATATAATAATATCATATTAAATGTCAAATCAAATTAAATCAGTGAATTTGTATAAGGAATTATAATTAATGTTAGTGCTACTCTAATAGATTTTGGTCAAGAAAAATAGGAGAACTTTGAATACCAAGTGTTATATAAAACAAAAGAATAATATTAATGTTCAAACGACAGAAGGAAATTTGTAACTACAGAAATTAAATCGTGCAAGCGATTCAAACAAATGAGATAAAATGGACTTGTGACTTAGTCTATCACGGTAGCATTATATCCAAGAACAAATAGATAAAATTGGTCTCTTTTGCAAACGCTTGACCAGATATTTGGAATTATATGGGCTAGTACAACGTATTGGACTAAAACAAAAGAGAAGCCGGCAGCTTAATTTGTCCATTCGAAGCTTGCACCTAACTCATCAGCATCAAGCTGGCATCCCCACGTACACTTACAAGAGTGACAAAATTGACGTATATGCCTTGTACTATTAATTGAAAAGGCCGACTTCGCCAAACTTCACTTATATTGACCCACTATATATTGCTATACTAGTCATAGTCTTCCAATTAGCCCCGAGAGACTCAATTCATTGCAAAACTTGCACGCCAACATAGCCCTTTTTTTATTTTATAACTTTCATAAACATTCTATAATGGTTCGTTTGAGTCCCATTTTGCTTATTTTCTACTTCTTTATCGTCTGCCACGCAAGATGTTTGGAAGCCAGAAGACTCTCTAGCTTAGAGAAGGAAGAAGTAGTCCTACTTTCTTCGTTGAGCAACAGCTTTGCTTCTGCAAGAGGCCCTACGCCACCTTTTCCAAGTGATAATGGTCGTGTAATGGTCAATAATGGAGGGCTCTTTACTATTCATCTCTCGAAAATTGATGAAAGCTTAGAAGAGTCGGTTCCAAGTCCTGGAATTGGCCATTAGACGCATTTGTCTCCCCATTGTCCTCCACTACCATTCATTTTAATTATATACATGTGTTCTATTCTTCATCTATCAATTTGATTATTTCTTTTCATTTCATTAATTTTTTGGCGTTTGTATTACTTTTTATAAAGGCTGTCAGACAAACTATTATTCTTGTAATGATTAATTATTGAGCAGTGAGATGAATTAACGCATGCTTGTTTATTAACTAAATTTCAGCTAAATAGCTTCTTCATCAAATTTGCAGTGTACAGAATAATGCATATTAACTTCAATTATATGATTGACACCAAAATAATCGTATTTAGTTGTCTCAAACAGAGAAAATGAAAAAAAAAAAAAAGGCGTGCAGGCTCTTTTATCCTTCACTGCAAAGGTCAATATAATTCAATTGAGTAATTTCTTTTGATTTAGGGGATGGAGATGTCCTCTGGTTCAGAGGCTCTAAAAGTGTTTCAAGCTGTCAAGAGACTAATGCGAGCAACTACAAGAACTAGGGATGGCTGACTTGTTACATCTAGAGAATATTATTTGAGTTTAGGACCCACTAGACTTATAACTAAATGATGTAATTAAAAAAAAAAAAGTCAAAATCATGCGCTTTTAGAGAATATGTGCTTCCCTTTATTGTTACATTCTTTGCTACTTTAATCTGTAATACCTTTTTTAGAACAGAAAGTTAGCCTAAAGTTTATGTAAAGAAAAGGAGTGAGAAATACAAACTCTTCAAGTTGTGAATTGAGATGGTCAATTGAGAGTCTTTCGTGAAATTAAACACTGCCTTTGTGGGGGTAAGCCAATTTTTTATTGTTGTGTTCTTCTTAAGTTATATGAACATATAATTTACCTTATTTCAATAGATCCTCTTTTGATCTTATCTCATTAGTTATTGTTGATGCACGATTTCCGGACGGCCGGGAAGCGGGTCGGAGCTCGAATCGTACGTTGGGTCCAATCCTGCGAGCAAAGAAAAATAGTCAGGGGTGCCGGCGAAAACCCTCCGACGCTCAAGTCAATTTCCGGCACTCCGGAATCTTCTGGGAGAATTTCTTAGAGAGAGAAGCTCTCAAAAGCAAAGGAAATTTAGAAAGAGAATGAGTTCAGAAAAGTGTGCATACCTTGAGTAATAATTCGGAGGGTTTATATAGGAGTTAGGATGAGTCATTGTGGGACCCAGATAATAGGCCCAAATAATGGGCTTTAGTAATGGGCTTACTGTATTAGAAATAATTGAGGCCCAATTTTGTTATGGCCATAACAGTTATTATTATTATTATTACTTTTGTCTTTGTTTTAAATCTTAAGATATATAATTCTTTGATGAGGATGATATTTAAATAACAAAAGAGTCTAATTTTTTTGCAAGTAAAGTTTCTCTTTGGACATCCGTGAACAAGTAAATTGCTTAATTAACTTTATGTTACGATGACGCTCATCATATCTGGTGACCAATCTTTATTTTAGACAATTTAGGGACCCTACACCTAGCTAAATGCTTTATAAATGCTCATTCTATGCTTTTTTTGGTACTGCAAAATTGCTAATCTTATGCTTAACAAATCCATATATATCTATAACTCCAAATTTTGAACCCTCACTTTGATTTAGAGAAAATACTGCGTGATTATCAAAAATATTTTGGTATTTGGCGCTTACCGGCTCAAATATGTTTTAGCAGCATTTAAAGAACCAATACAACTTCTCATGGAAAACACAGTTACAGATTTACTGTTAACAATAGGCGCTACAGTTTAATAATGAAGACATGAGCTAGATAACTCATGCTAGTTTTTCTGAGTATCAACTAAAGTAAACTCATGTTTTCATTAATTTAATTAGGTGTAGAATTTAAATGTAAATGTAGGCTCTTAAAAGATCGATGAACACTTAATAATTATTATAATCTTTTAAGCTTTATTCAAAACAATTTCATTTAAAGAATTCGATCTTTACATTTTTCTTTTCTCCTTCTTATAAATTGGCTTTCTCTCTGACAACATTTGACAAGCTGGAGAAATGCAGATGCACTTGAACTTAAAATTTAGGCCCCACTATTCAAAATTTGCGGTCATCCAGAGACCTGGCAGCTGGTGGCCACTAAATTCTGAATCGTTTAACGTCTGCACCAGTGCCACTCCAATTTGTAAAGCCACATGCATACGCAATCGACATAATTGAGGTGGCTTTCCGCAAAAGTCGATCCATTGAACAAGGAAAGGAAGTCTCTCAAATCCAAATAGTACTCAGATTTTGCGTAGTTACTTAAAAACTTTCTGCGGATGTAAGCCATCAGAAAGTAAATAACTTGACTTACTAGCCATTATTAATCAGATTAAGAGTTATCAAAAGAAGCAGCACAGATGTTATTGGGTACCTACAGTCAGTTATTGTTACAATTTCTACTATTTAGCCCTCATAACAAGTAGCCAGCCACAGAAGTGCGTCGAAAACTAATAGAAATGCGGAGCGCAAGAAAGACTAGTCAAATAGCCCTCAGTTGTTTGTGTCCTCAACGCCATTATATTTACTCAATTAACTGCTTTTCCAATACCATTATCATGCTTACTTGCATATAAGAGGTGGAAAAAAAAAAAACTAAGAATAGAAGCCCTCAGGTCTGTGGTTCAAATGTACCTAACCCAACTTTCCCAAGGAATTATTTCAAGGACACTTTGCAGGATTCGAGGAGAGACATTTCTCTACATTTCAAGCACTTGGAGTCATTGACAGGAGCCGAACTATTTTGACCCTCGATCCTCTCCACCCTTATATATATTATATGTAGAGCAGCTTGCAACTTAAACCAATATCCTCTACAAAATTCCTTTACTTAATAATCTTCTCTGCAAATATTGTCTGCATTTTCCTATACCAGCATTTTACATGGCTTCTTTGAACAAAACTGCAATTATCTTTGTTCTTGTGGTCATTATCTTTTATATATCTTCTCTGGAAGGTAGGAAGGTCTTAAGCGTTGGGAAAATGGAGGCTACTCCTTTGGAGAGGAATTTGCTGGCTCAAAGTGCCTTAGATAAGGGCACTAGAACACAGTCTCCTGGTGGAGTACAATTTGATCATAATTTGGCTGCAAATAAAAGATTGATTTCAGAGAAAACTTCCGAGACTGACCAAGCCCTGGAGTCATCCGTTCCCAGTCCAGGCGTTGGCAATAGTGTGGCTCGCAACATAATTGTTTAATAAGTAATCAGTCTGTCGTTAATGCTTTATGGGCGCGCTATTCTAATGATAATTTGTTCAAAAGTAATCAAGTCTAGCTTACTAGTTATACGAGTGTTGTGTGACTTAATTTTCATATGATCGATGTAAGCACATATAAGTGCCCATCGATCTACTGTTGAATATGTTCATGTACTTTCATCACTGTTTAATATTATAATTAATTTCTGGTTGCGCATATTGGAGGGTCATTTTGTTATTATATATGTTGCTTTTTTGGGCCCGCCATTGTGTTATATTGCAAGTCCACTTTTTGTTCTCTTCGTCAGGTGACTCAGGTCCATTTTCAAATCCGACAATATTTGAATTAAACCCAATATAATAATGATCTTATTAAGGAAGGCATCTATGAATTTAAGGAAAGTTTTAATGACACTCCTACGTTTTGGCCATATTTACCGCCACTTTATGTTTTAAGCATCTACTGATAGGTGATATTTGTGGTTTTTAAGGGCCAAGATTTAATAAATTTTTTTTTCTCTTTATGATTGCACAATATTGGTTTACTGCTTTCGTGAATAATACCATTAATCTCTTTTAGGCATCTTCTTTAGAAACCACAATAACAAAGAACTATGTGGATAACAATAATATATTATATATTATAAATGGGCGCTTGGAGATGCAATTTTGAAATAGGTTCAAAATTTTGGGATATGATGAAATATTTAAGAATTGATATAAGGGCTGCTTGAAAAGTTTGAAGAAAAGAAAATTGCATAATCATGATATCTATGAAGAAGACGAAGAATTGTGATAATTGATAAGGATGAATTTTTTCTTTGATAATTGCCTGCGGAGAGATCCGTGAAGACGATATACGTGGGAACGTAATTCTCGCCGTTACTCATAGAGATGCTTAATGATTACTTAGGAAGTAGACGCATTAAGATGATGTTATTTGGTTACTCTGACTTTTATTTGGTAAAACGGCTGTTCGTTAAGTTATAAATTAAGAAGAAAATAAATTATTAAATCCTGACCCTTAAATATTATAACCACCACATATAGCATTAGATTCGATCAAAACCTTAGGCAAAATTAGATGGGTCGATGATCTATATCCATGAATACATATTAATGAGAAGAAAAAATAAATATAAATCTTAATCATCTATTAATATTAAAATTTATGTATAGTCACATCCTTAAAAGTTAAGGCAAAATTATGCGAGTAAAGGCTCTTAATTCGAAGAATGCAATAAAACCTCAATAAATTAATAATGTTGGACCATGAAAATTTTTTTATTTTACCGAGGTTATTTATTTATCGATAAATGAATAATTATTAATTTAAGAAGATTTTTATGTTTTAATTATTTGTAATGTATAAATTTTTTTTATTAAGATTCATGTATGTGTTATAAATAAATTACAATGAATCAATGTGGTCAAAAGTTAATAGATTATGTGAAGTTGTTTCTATTCTATGTTATAAAAATGCAATTCATATTGAGCACATTTTGATTTATCCTAGTGAAAACTGATGCAGTGATGAAATTGTCTACTAGCAAAGATATTATTAAAGTAGTGACAGATTTGTTGACTAATGATGATTATGATCTAAATAATAGTTGTGTCTTAACAAATTTTTTTAGAAGAGGTCTTTTAAGCAATTGTAACTCTGAATAACTACTTATACTATGAAAAATATATAAAAAATATGGTGCATGCTTTACAAAAAATTAAGGATGAGGTTTGGTTTGGGTTAGTTTAAATAAAAAGAAAAATAAAACTTTAGATACATATTTTAAAAAAGAACATAATTGAAAAACTAAAAGTTGTTAAGAAAAAATCACATTAATATTATGAATTTATATATTTTTAATACTATGTATTTGATATCAATTATAAATTTATATTTTCGTTGGGCCCCAAAGGATTTGATAAAAGCCTTATCTTATGCATTTAGTGAATTTATTAATTTAATACATTGGTCTGAGTCGGGACTGAAAGATTTTATTATTTGACCTAAATTATTAATTTATCAAATATTCATTTATTGAGGTTTTATTGTATATGATAAAAATAGATAATGCTGAGAAATGCACAACATATCAACAATCATTTGAATCACATAAAATAAACTGAATTAGTAGGCTTCTGATTCTAGTAATTCAACAAAGAACCACAAAACTATGGAAAATAAATAAAATCTAATTCAATTCACAAAAGTTGCTATTTTAATAACATAAGCATGGTTTTATAGTCAAACCTTGACCCAAACCAAAACTAGGAAAAGAAAATCCTTAAAATTATGAAACTTTCCAACTTTGGAACTTTTCAGTTATTTAAGATATATCAAAAATAAAATTGAAAACAATTCTGACAAGAAAAGTGAATTCGAAAATTGATTTCTAATAATAAATTTATTAAAAACATAAATATATTTTAAAAGAACAAAAACATGCTTTTGAGTGCATAACATGTTTTTTAATTTGGGATAAAATGGGTGACACTTATAAATCAGAAATCTTGCTTGGCAACCCATTTCGAATTGGAGAGAGTCTGTCCTACTTATAGGGATCGAAAATATCCCCCAGTCAACCACAGAGTGTCCTACTTCCACTGTAATACCCCCAGTCAACCACAAAGCACATGAATAATATGCGCGTTGATGTGTCACTTACGTGGCACTCTGTGGTTGGCTGGGGGCATCACCCTAGTGATAGGACATATTCTCTCTTCTAATTGATCTCATTATGAGTGGTGAAACTGTGTTATGGTTGAGGGGGCCAGGGCCCCTATCGGTTTTAAGAAATTCTTAAATAGCCCGTATGTATGAAAGGATCATGTGATGAAAAATATCTTTGGTCTCCCTAGGTGTTTGAAAATTTTCATAATAAATCTTAAATCTTTGTGTGTTTTGAATTTTTGTTTTCAAAATTTTGAAAGAATGTGTGCTTAATTTTAATTTTTTTTGAATTTTGAAAATGATATGTGGTTTATATTGATTTAAATTATTTAAAAAATGTGCGTTTTAAGAAAACCATCTTTTGAAAATGCTAACAAACACAATCTAAGCTTTTTATGATGAAACTCCTTTCTGTCCTTCCATGTAGGGTTGGGCATTTGCCCCGGACCCATCGCGGATCCGGCCGGACCCGGTCCAATGGGGCAGGTCCGGAGCATTCATAGGGGCGGGTCTGGGGCAGAAAATTTCTGCCCCGGCCGGGGCGGGTCCGGGGTCGGGTCTAGCCATTTGGACCCGTAGACCCGCCCCGCCCCGCAAGATTAGGAGTATATTTATAAAATTTTTAAAGTTTAGGACTGTTATGTAATTTTTTAGGTTATATTTGTTAAACTTTTCATATATATAAATTCTTAATAATTTTACAAATAATGTAAATACTTTAATAAAAATGACATTTTAATTAATAATTAATATCTTTTAGTATATTAACATCAATTTCTTCATATTATAATGAAAAAATAAAATATTTGTATTTTATAATAATTGAATTTGTATAATATATACAATCTTGATATAGATTATTAAGTACTAATTAAATTATTACAATATTAACAAGATTATTTTTAAAATATATATCTATAATATAATCAGTATATTATTTTTTAAATATGTAAATAGAAATATGATAAAAAAATCTTAAAACCTTAAATATATGATTTATTGTAATTTAAATTAATTAATTAAATTATTAATGTTTCATAAATATATAATGTTAATTATTTGGTATATGCCAATAATATTATTGCGATTATTAGATTGAAATTAAATCAACATGTTACTAAAAATTTATTTAATTGTATTATCAACTATTTAAAAAATTGTCAATTAAATAATTTATAAGCAATAATACACTTTTAACATTATTTCTAATAAAGTATGTAACATTATTACTAATATAATTAAATGACAATTAATGATAATTAAATATTTATATTTTATAGTAATTAAATTTTATAATATATACAATCTTGATATAGATTACTAAGTACTAATTAAATTATTGCAATATTAACATGATTATTTTAAAAATGTATATCTTTAATATAATCAATATATTATTTCCCAAATATGTAAATAAAAATAGGATAAAAATAATCTTATAATCTTAAATATATGATTTATCGTAAATTCTTAAATTCTTAAATTAATTACTTTAATTATTAATGTTTCATAAATACATATAATGTTAATTAATTAGTATATACAAATCATATTATTACTATTATTAGATTGAAATTAAATTAACATACTATTGAAAAAGTGTTAATTAATAGTTTACAAGAATAATACATTTTTAACATTATTTCTAATAAAGCATATAACATTATTACTAATAAAATCAAATGGTAAGTAAATATTTATATTTTATAGTAATTAAATTTGTGTAACATATACAATCTTGATATAGATTACTAAGTACTATTTAAATTATTGTAATATTAAAAATATTATTTTAAAAATGTATATGTTTAATATAATCAATATATTATTTTCTAAATATGTAAATAGAAATATGATAAAAATAATCTTATAACTTTAAATATATGATTTATCGTAATTTAAATTAGTTAATTAAATTATTAGTATTT
This sequence comes from Boswellia sacra, assembly GCA_013180625.2. NCBI lineage: Eukaryota > Viridiplantae > Streptophyta > Magnoliopsida > Sapindales > Burseraceae > Boswellia > Boswellia sacra. Next base: position 107,269 of record SNVD02001660.1, read on the forward strand.
CATAAATATTTATAATATTAATTATTTGGTAGATACCAATCATATTATTACTATTATTAAATTGAAATTAAATGAACATGTCATTAAAAAATTATTTAATTATATTATCAACTATTTAAAAATTATCAATTAACTAGTTTACAAGCAATAATAAACTTTTAACATTATTTCTAATGGAATATGTAACATTATTACTAATAAAATCAAATGATAATATACAACTATTTTGATTTTAGTTTGAAGATTTATTATTTTTATGATTGTTGAAAAATGATCATAGTTATAAATGGTATGATTAGAAATTGATAAGGGCGTTATTTGCAAAGATATAAATATTACAAGGGATGAAGTTGAAAAATATAAAGATTATAAGGGTGTGATTGTAAAAATATAAACAATGGCAGGGCGGGGCGGGGCGGGTCTGGATCTACTAAAATTTTTTTTGCCCCGCCCCGCCCCGCCCCGCAAAGGGGCAAAGGGGCGGGGCGGGGTTGGATACCGGCCGCCCCGTACCCGCCCTGCCCCGGTTCCAACCCTACTTCCATGTTCATAGTTTTCGTAATACTGATACAATTACCATATATATCATGTTATTAGATAGGCTCAAAAGTCCTTAAGTCATTTAATTTAACTAATTAATTTTTTAAAAAATATTTTACAAACCATTATCTAAGCAAATGATATTTTTATTCTTTGAAAGAAACATAAATTGACGATTTAAGTTAAAAAAGTTTGTATGATATATAATTTTTTGTTAATCTTTTCAAACTTTATAATTATACTTCATTTTTATAGTTTATCTGAGTTTATAATTTTTTTTAAATATAAAGTGCGTTTTATTTTTTAAAATTTACATGATTATGTACCATTAACAAATATTTATTATTTTAAATGTTTATTTAAATTATTTAATTTATATATCCATCTATGAAATTAAAACAAAAAAATTCTATATTATTTTTTTAGAAATCAAATTCTATATTCTTGATGCATAATTAATTTAATAAAATTATCATATTTTTGTTTTTTCTTTTACATTGTACACATTTAATAAAAATTTATCATATTTTTACTCCTGACAGAGTCGGTCCCAAGATTGGAGAACAATCAAGATCTTGCGTTCGCCACTACTTGTTACTACATCAAAATTCCACCAAAAAAATTTATTGAAGAACAATCATATCATCTTGTGAAAAATAACAGTTGCTGAAAATTTTTACCCATCATCTCACAATGGTGTTCCTCGACTAGGCTTGGGAAATTCTAGGTAGAAATTCTAGGTAGTGAACCAGGGTTGGGCCAAAACTTCCTGCTAAGTAGTGACCCTGTTTCCTAGCCCCAACCTTGGGTATTTCACCCAAAATTAAAATAAATTAAACTATTTCATTTTAATATATTTGATTATGAGTTGTTTTTAATAAAATAAAATATTTTCTATATTTAATTGATTTCTTCTTCTTATAATAACTAATGTAAATTAATTTGTACTATTTACTTATATATATTGAAGTTAATTCTAATTCAAAATAAAGCTTGTTTGTAGTTATGTGATTGATTAGTAATTCAATTCTAAATAAAAACTTTTATATGTAGTATAATTGTTTTGAGAATCAAATAATTTTTTTTTTGTATGTAATTGCTGTTGATTATAATTATATTATAACTACCTTAGTTGAAGTCAACCTAATGTTAAATAAGACTTCTAAACATCAGAATTTGTTTGATCTATTAGTAATTCATTTCCATGTAAAAAACCAAGATATATATATGGGAAATGAGGTTCCATAAAATAATTTATAAGAAAGGTGGAGAAAAATAATCGGAAAATAATTTATGGGAGAAAGAGAAATGGAAATTTAGGGTGTAGGGAGAAAAGAAAAAGATATGTTTGTGTTTGATACATGGCATCTCATGTACATGCAATGTATGATATCATTTGTCTTTTGTCATCTTATGATTAAACATTAATGATAATTTCTTTCTTTTTTATATTTATCTCATATGAATATTTTTGTTAGGAAAGATAAATTGAATGGAGTGCATTTTTTGAAATCCATGTCAAATAGGAAGTTAATATCTTAATTATCAATTACATGCATGATTAGGATATTTTTGACAAGTGTTTATCTTGATTGAGATATTTTTGATGAACATTTATCTTGATTGCAATTATATATTTAATTAAGGATAATTTTGATAAGTATTTATCTTGATTATGAATCAAATATATGATTGGGATATGTATGCAAATTATCTATGTGATTGATTACTTCATATCTTTTATTTATATCTACTCTTTTTATGGAGGTAAGGATTTATCTTGGTTGCTAATCACATCTTTGATTAGGATATCTTTGGTTATCAATCACTTATATGATTAGGATATACTTATTAAATTATCTAAGTGATTGAGATATGATTTTCTATATTATATGAGCTTTATCTCATCATATCTTTTGAGTCATTAAGATTTTATAGGATTATGATATTGATTGAGATTGATGTCAATTACTATATAGAGCAATCTATATAGCCTATATAAGGAGGCATTCATAATACGGAATCAAGAAGTGTGGATTAACACAAAAAGAAGTGAGTTGCATGAAAAACATAGTGTGTATGCGTTTTCTTTTGATTTTTTTTTTTTGTAAAAAGCTTTATGCTTTATTTGAGTGAGTGAGTTAAGATTGTGTATGACTCATGTGTGTTGAGTATGTACATAGATTTAAATTTTTAAGTGTTATTAGAGTTGTGTAAGCTTAAGTGAGTTTAGTGATTATATAAGTATGTAATAGTTACGTTGGTTATGTTTAACAAAATTAGTATAGTTACTTTAGTCATAACTACGAAGTGCAGCATCAAAAGAGTATATGAAGGACTATTATTGTGATCGATGTTGATCAAGTTTGCATAGAGTATATTAGTGAGTGAGTAGCTGTCTACCACTATGAAGAGTCTTAAGTCGAGTGTAAACACATACAACATAGTGGATTGCAACTTTTGTTGTACATGAATATATGCTTTGTTTTAGTCGAACCACGTGGAATCTTCTGTTCTACTTTACTTTATTGTTTTCAGTTAAATTATTGTTAAATATCTGTACTGTAAAAACTAACAAGATAAAAAAAATTAGAGAGAATGAGATAGAGGGAAATAGAAAACGACTTATAAAGAGAGATAGATAGAAAGAATAAGAGAGAAAGAAAAAAGAGAAGAAATTGAAGAAAAGGAGAGAGAAGAAAAAAGAAACAGAACAAAGGAGAAATTAATTTTTATTAATTCATTGCTAGCTTATGAAACATATATAGCAATCACGATCTTTTTTATGTTGGCCAAAGACCTAAAGAAACATAAGAAAACAACTAAATTAGAAAATGAAATATTACTTAATAGAATATTCTTATTACAAATCAAAATCCCTAAAAATTTTCTTAATTCGTCCTACATCAGTAAGTTTAAATATAATTTAACTCTAAATAGAAAACTTCTATGTGTAGTTTAATTGGTAAGGAATTAAATTAAAAAGCCTCTGTTTTTAATGCTTAATTGATTGATTATAAATCAAACTAATATAAAATATAAACTTAGACTTGCATAATTAATTTTTGAAGTTACTCTAATTTTAAATAAGATACTATTATGTACAATGTTAATTAGAAACAATCTAGTAAATATATTTTAGCAATTAAGTTTTATAATTTCTAAATGAAATTGATATAATCTTCCCATTTTAAATTATCAACCATATTTTCTAACTAATAATTAATACACTAGCGGTAAAATAACACATATTTATCAAAAAAGGGAAGTTCTATTTAGCCCTCACTTTTATTTTTTTTTCTAATTTTTTTGACAATTTTATTCTAAATCAAAATATTAAATAGGTAAAAAATAATTATAAATACACACTTGGAAATACTCTTTCAATTTTATGGTTCTCTCCAAACTATACCAAAATCAATACACACACACACACACACACACACATTAAATCAGTCAATATTTTATTTCTAAATTTATAAAATTGTTTATTATAAATTTGAAAATTTATTATTTTATGTAAAGTCGGGGCAAAGAAAAAAATTCGAATTTAAGAATTTCAAATGTAAATTTATAATTTTTTTATCCTCTTTAATAATTTTATTTCATGTTAAAGTCGAAATAAAACGAAAAAAGTTAAATGGGGACTTAACTAAGAAAAGAAATTCTATAAAGTAATGCTAGACTTACAACATTCATACAACATATATTTTACAACATGACGTGGCTATCTACATGGCCAAAATTCACTGGAGGAGAAAAAAAATGAATGAAGAAAATTACATACTCAATAGGATTTTGGCACTTAAGATGTTATCTTATATTGTAAAATTTATGTTATATAGATGTTATAAGTTTAGTATTATTGAATTCTATAACCCGGTTTCGTCCGAGGGACCAGGCCCTGCTGGGGAGCTTCAAATTCATCCCGCGAAAAAAATTGCTCGTGGGAATTTCCTCAGTCCGAGGCCTGTAATTTTCCAATAGCATTCCTATCTTGAAGTGGCTTTCCGCAAACAGTCGATCCATTGAACATGGAAGCCTCTCAGCTCCAACTACCTGATTTTGCGTGATCACTTAAAACTTTCTTCAGATGTAACCCATCAGGAAGTAATCAACTTGACTTTACTAGCCATTATTAATGAGATTAAGAGTTATCACTACTTACAAAAGAAGCATTACAGTTGTTATTGGGTACCTACAGTCCATTAGTGTCATAATGTCTACTATTTGGACTTTTAGAAGTGACTAGCTGCCACAGAAGCGCGTTGAAAACCAGTAGAAATGCCGAACAAGAAAAGACTAGAAAGTAGTCCTCAGTTGTGTGTGTTCTCAAGGCCATTATCTTAATTATCTGCTTTTCCAATACCATTACCTTGCTTGTATCCGCAGATATCATAGAATTGGTCAGGGACATAAAAACACTAACAAAGAGAAGCCCTCAGTTTAGTTCGAATGTACCTAACCCAACTTCAAAAAACTATTTCAACTTTTCAAGGCGCTTTAGCAGGATATATACAAGAGATCGATCGAACATTTTCTCTACAGATTCAGGCAATTTTAGTAAATGATAGGAACCGAACTATTTTGACTCTCAAGCCTCTCCACCCTTATATATAGAATATGTTAGCGCCGCTTGTTACTTCAACAAATATCCTATACAAAATTTCTTTACTTAATAATCTTCTTGGCAAATATGCCTGCATTTCCTTCTCCAGCATTTTTCAGGGCTTCCTTGAACAAAACTTCAATTATCTTTGTTGTTGTGATCACTATCTTTTACATATCTTCTCTTGAAGGTCGAAATGTCTTGAGCATTGAGAAAATGGGGGCTACTCATCTGAAGAGGAATTTGGTGGCTCAAAGTGCCTTAGATAAGAGCACTAGAACACCTTCTGCCGGTGGAATACAATTTGATCATAATTTGGCTACAAATGAAAGGTTGATTTCAGAGAACAATTCTGAGACTGACCAAGCTCTGGAGTCATCGGTTCCAAGTCCAGGCACTGGCAATAAGCACCCCTAATTGTTTAATAAGTATCTCTCTTCATGCTTTATATACGAATGCGCCATTCTAGTAAAAGTCTACCTTTGCCAGTTAAGAGAGTTCTGTTATTTAATTTCAAACTTGTAAACACATAAAAGTGCACATTTATCAACTATTGAATATGCTCATGTACTTTTATTAGTGTGTGTAATAATAAATTAATATCTGCTTTCTACTATATTTCCTTTTGGGGCCGCCGTTTTGCAATGTCAATTTTTGGTCCTCTTCGTTGCGTCCATATTCAACACCCACAACATTTGAATTAAACCCAACATAATGGTATTACTCTCTCTCTCTCTCTCTCTCTCTCCTCTCTCTCTCTATATAATATATATATATATTATATATATATATATATATATATATATATATATATATATATATATATATATATAACGAGAAAATATTATAAATGATCCTAAATTAAGACCTAATATTGATATAACTTTGATGTTTTAGATAAATTATTCATAAACACTACGTTCTTTTAAATTGGTCTCCTAACACATTAAGAATATATATAATAACTATTATAACCTTCAACCATACTATTTTTCATTAGTTAATTTTTTTAACTGATTTGGCGTTTAAAACAAAAAGTTATAAATTTTCATGATAATTTATACTAAAAGTCAACATGTATAAAACTTTTAAATAAAATAAATTATAAAACTTTTAAAAATGATACATAATAAAAGTCAAATTAAAAATAAAAAAATTAAATATAAACAAGAGAGGATGAATTAAAATAACAAAAATAAATAAAATAAATTAAAATATGGTAATTTTATGCCAAAAAGTTAAATAAAATTAATTATACTAACTAAAATAAAAATGACAACTAAAAGAAACTTTTCTATAATTAAAATAAACAAAATATAAAAAATTATAATAACCTCTAAAGAAAGTCAAAAACCCTAAAACTAGATTAATTTTAAATTAATTTTAAAATTAATCAAAAACATATGCCAACCTTATTCAAACAACTAAATTTACATAAGAGCATAAAATTGCCATAAAACTTAGGATAGTGGGTTGTTAATTGACCTTTACGATGACTTTGACCATTAACATCCACTCAAACATGATTCGTTAAGATAATTAAAGTGCAAGTGATGCATCCCCATAGGATCATGCATGGTCAATCCCCACTTCCCCTTATTTTAGGGATTATGGTGCGAGGATCCCATCCTAGTTGTTGTGTGGCATTTATGAAATATATCTGTGGATGTCAGCTTTGATTAAATCCTTTCATGGACATTGGTGTCATCTTAGCCTGGATCTTGTTGGATAGAATCCTTGTTCGGCTCATCAGGCCTCTTTTATTAGAACCTTATTTGGATTGGACCCCTGTCTTTTGGGCTTTTAGGTTTGAAAAATTATATCTAACAAATTCCATGAGATAAATAACATTTAAAACTAATTCTCAATGGAAAATTTATTTAAGAATGAGTTATTTTATTCAGTCCCCATTTTTTTATATTTAGCCCTCACTTTTATCTTGATTTTTGTTTATAATTTTTCCCTAAACTAAAATTATTAAAGAGGATAAAAAAATTCTAAATCCACACATCTGAAGAAGCACCAATGCCTGCATGTGATTGCTTCCTCATTTGATGGAAGTGCAAGGGAATTAAAGTTCCAATAAAGTATGTAATGTAATGAAGGAATGAAGCAACATCGTACAAGATATAATGATAAACTAAGCTTGTTAGGCCTTCACATACATGGCTTGCCTAAGTGATAGGTGGCATGTGGCCGATTTCTTGAAGTTGAAGATCAAAACTGGCCATTATTCTATGCAGGAGAGTTAGTGGCAGCCTGGTGCCACATTATTGATAGCTTTAACAATTATAAGCAACTGAAACTTCTTGTGTATCAATTTCAGTCAAATTGCCCTGCATCTAATTTGCCTAAAATTTCATGCAACTAATGTATAATAAATTAAAAAAGAGACATGTTTCAGTAAAGAGATGGTATTAAGACCGAGAATTCAACTTAATAAAATATGCATATACATTCCTAATAAACACCCAAAAGAACAATACAAAATAGTTTGTTTTATAATAAATTACCAGTATACAAAATTTAATCAAAATGTTTATAATTTAATCTCATGATGACGGAACAAAAATTTAACAGAAGAAGATGAATCGGGATAAAATGCGAATGGTAAATATTAAATAAACAAGACCGGAGGAAAACAGAGAGATTATTTGCAAGCCTAACTAAGAGTTTCGGTCATTTGAAGCAAAGTCTAAAGTAAAAGACAAATTCATTGCCCATTCATGGTTTTGATGGAAGACACAACTAAGATTATGCAACAAGGATACATGTGATTATGAATCAAGCTTTTTGCCGGTGGACGAGTCTTTCATGGTAGCATTCACAACAGATTCAAAAGCTGCTTAAGAGTTTCTTTTAAAGAGCCTTTTCGTACACAATGTATGACAAGAAGCAATAAAAAAATAAAACCATCTCTTCTCTTTCTTTAGAGAATTGCCCATAGAGATGAGAAACTATCCGTTGAAGAGTTGGCTGGGCTAGACATTAATGATGCGCATGCTATGGTATAATCTAAAGAAACCGCATAATGAATAAAGGTGGGTGCATTGAAAAACCTAATTATGCATTGAAAGGATGAAAAAAACTTAATTATGCATTGAAAGGTTGATTTCAGAGAACAATTCTGAGACTGACCAAGCTCTGGAGTCATCGGTTCCAAGTCCAGGCACTGGCAATAAGCACCTCTAATTGTTTAATAAGTATCTCTCTTCATGCTTTATATACGAATGCGCCATTCTAGTAAAAGTCTACCTTTGCCAGTTAAGAGAGTTCTGTTATTTAATTTCAAACTTGTAAACACATAAAAGTGCACATTTATCAACTATTGAATATGCTCATGTACTTTTATTAGTGTGTGTAATAATAAATTAATATCTGCTTTCTACTATATTTCCTTTTGGGGCCGCCATTTTGCAATGTCACTTTTTGGTCCTCTTCGTTGCGTCCATATTCAACACCCACAACATTTGAATTAAACCCAACATAATGGTATTACTCTATATATATATAACAAGAAAATATTATAAATGACCCCTAAATTAAGACCTAATATTGATATAACTTTGATGTTTTAGATAAATTATTCATAACACTACGTTCTTTTAAATTGGTCTCCTGACACATTAAGAATATATATAATAACTATTATAACCTTCAACCATACTATTTTTCATTAGTTAATTTTTTTAACTGATTTGGCGTTTAAAACAAAAAGTTATAAAATTTTCACAATAATTTTATACTGAAAGTCAACATGAATAAAACTTTTAAATAAAATAAATTATAAAACTTTTAAAAATGATACATAATAAAAGTCAAATTAAAAATAAAAAAGTTAAATATAAACAAGAGAGGATGAATTAAAATAAAAAAATTAAAATATGGTAATTTTATGCCAAAAAGTTAAATAAAATTAATTATACTAACTAAAATAAAAATGACAACTAAAAGAAACTTTCCTATAATTAAAATAAACAAAATATAAAAAATTATAATAACCTCTGAAAAAAGTCCAAAACCCTAAAACTAGATTAATTTTAAATTAATTTTAAAATTAATCAAAAACATATGTCAACCTTATTCAAACAACTAAATTTATATAAGAGCATAAAATTGCATATTAGGATAGTGGGTTGTTAATTGACCTTTACGATGACTTTGACCATTAAAATCCACTCAAACATGATTCGTTAAGATAATTGAAGTGCAAGTGATGCACCCCCATAGGATCATGCATGGTCAATCCCCACTTCCCCTTATTTTAGGGATTATGGTGCGAGGATCCCATCTAGTTGTTGTGTGGCATTTACGAAATATATCTGTAGATGTGAGCTTTGATTAAATCCTATCATGGACATTGGTGTCATCTCAGCTTGGATCTTGTTGGATAGAATCCTTGTTTGGCTCATTAGGCCTCCTTTATTAGAACCTTATTTGGATTGAACCCCTGTCTTTTGGGCTTTTACGTTTGAAAAATTATATCTAACAAATTCCATGAGATAAATAACATTCAAAACTAATTCTCAATGAAAAATTTATTTAAGAATAAGTTGTTTTATTCAGTCCCTATTTTTTTATATTCAATCCCCACTTTTATCTTGATTTTTGTTTATAATTTTGTCCTGAACTAAAATTACTATTGAGGATAAAAAAATTCTAAATCCACACTTCTGAAGAAGCACCAATGCCTGCATGTGATTGCTTCCTCATTTGATGGAAGTGCAGGGGAATTAAAGTTCCAATAAAGTATATGTAATGTAATGAAGGAATGAAGCAACATCGTACAAGATATAATGATAAACTAAGCTTGTTAGGCCTTCAAATACATGGCTTGCCTAAGTGATAGGTGGCATGTGGCCGATTTCTTGAAGTTGAAGATCAAAACTGGCCATTATTCTATGCAGGAGAGTTAGTGGCAGCCTGGTGCCACATTATTGATAGCTTTAACAATTATAAGCAACTGAAACTTCTTGTGTATCAATTTCAGTCAAATTGCCCTGCATCTAATTTGCCTAAAATTTCATGCAATTAATGTATATTAAATTAAAAAAGAGACATGTTTCAGTAAAGAGATGGTATTAAGACCGAGAATTCAACTTAATAAAAGATGCATATACATTCCTAATAAACACCCAAAAGAACAATACAAAATAGTTTGTTTTATAATAAATTACCAGTATATAAAATTTAATCAAAATGTTTATAATTTAATCTCATGATGATGGAACAAAAATTTAACAGAAGAAGATGAATCGGGATAAGATGAGCTTCGGTTGGGGCCAAAACTTCCTCCTTTGCAGCGGTCACGTTCCTCGACCCCAATCCAGGTTATTTTACCTGGAATAAAAATAAATTAAACTATTTTCATATAAATTTGTATAATTATAAAATATGTTTAATAAAAATAATCAAATAGTTTATATATATTTTCTTGATTTTTTTCCATCCTTATAATAAATAATGTAATTTAATTTGTATAATTTACGTATATAATTATCTTAATTGAAGTCAATCTATTCCAAAATAAAGCTTACAAAACAAACCATTAATAATTATTTGATTAATTAGTGATTCAATTCTAAATAAAAACTTCTACATGTATTATAATTGATAAAAAATGAAATAAAAATAATTTTGTATGTAGTTTGATTGATGATGATAATTATATTATAATTACTTTAGTTTGAAGTCAATCTAATCTTAAATAAAACTTCTAAACATTAGATATTGTTTGATTGATTCGAAATTCATTTCCAAGTAAAAAACTTCTATCTGTTAGTTTCAATTTATTACTAATTCGATTCTAAATAGAAAACTTCTGTGTGCAGTTTAATTGGTTAGGAAAAAAATTAAAAAAGAAAAACTTTTATAGGTATGTTTGAATGATTATGAATCAAATTAAGATAAGATGTAAACTTAGATTAACATGAATTAGTTTATACCTTCAATTAGATTTGAATAATTAATTTTGGAATTGTTAATCTAATTTTAAATGAGATACTATTATCTACAATATTGATTAACTAGTAAAAAATCTACTAAATATTATGATGGAATGGAAATGTAAAATACTCATCCAAATTTTATCAATAACTTGTTGATTACATGAATTAATAAAGATACTTATCCAAATTTCAACTTAAATTATGTATATTTAATTAATTTTTTTTAAAGTGGATGATTTTGATGAAATTATGTGATAGTTTTAATTTTATATCACATCATTTGAGATGCATGGTCGGTTTGATGATGTAATGAGTCATGTGGTGGTTTTATTTTTGTGTCATGTTATTTGGGAACCTGTACCACTACTCATAAGAGCATACCTAAGAAAATCCAACGAAAAATTAATGATACATTAATTGTTAGAATACTTCAAAAATAGATCAAACAAAACCCGTTAATTCTCACAAGAATACTGAGCGAAGTGCCAAGACAACTCATACAAAGTCTATTAATTTTAGGAAAAAAAAAAAATCTCTCTACCGCTCGCAAGGCCTTAGAACCATTAATTTATATCAAGTCCTAAACACAAAAACCGTGTTCAATAATGATTCTTATTCGAAGATAAATCCTAATATAAAACAAGAATAACTCCTAAATAATAATCTAACGAAATCTAATCTTAACATAATCAAAAGTAAAATTAAAGCTTAATGCCAACTCATCCGCAGAGTCCATATCATCATTTATATATTCATCAATATTAAAATTCCTTCCATCATGCAAATACTCTTTATCATAGCAATCTCCTCTTTGACATTTTGTGAGAAAAACAATAAAATAAGATAACCTACACGTACAAAGCCAGTTAAAAATAACACAACTTCAACAGTAAAACAAATTGAACTGTACTAAGATAGTTAAAAATATCTCGCAAGCAACTTGGTCAGCCAGCACTCTCAGGTTCATACCGACCAAGCCAAAACCATCAAAACAAATAATAATAATAAAAAACACAAAAGATAATGCAAATCATAGGTTATTGTACTTAACTCTTTGATTGATTTACTACTGCTGCCAGCTTCTAGCTAGCCTAAACCGTTTGTAATACTACTATCATACTATGACTATGTAACAGTAGAACTATTCTACATGTGCCCTGCCACATCTCTATGATATAGGACCAAGAAAGTAGCGGCGGCCGTTTAAGATCTTTTTTCCAAATTAAATCTTTCATTGTAATCAGCATTTTTATTATTTATCACTTCATTGCTCTCACCCTCAATACCAAATTCTCTCCTTATCTGTATTGCTAATGATTGGTATCTTGCGTATAATTAAAGACATATTCCAAAATTCTCTCCTTATCTGTATTGTTATTTCCAATCCAATTCATCATATTATGATGGATATCTATAATTAATTAAGGAGTCCGTGTTATTGAATCTTGTCCCATATATAAATTTGTCTGTTTTTGGGTGTTTCCTGAGAACAAAGTTGCATGGTTTATTAACAATTACTGGATTTGCTCGATTAACTTAATTTAAAGAATCAATAAAAGTCAACGGCATTTTGGCAGCTGCAAGAAATTGGTTTTTCACTTTATGCATGTAAAAAATTAATCAAACCATCTGCTTCTGTAAACATGGATGAATCTATAATTAATCCAATTCTTCCAATTTATAAAGCCATATATACGCAACCAACATATATATACAAATTCCCATTATCTAGAGCACTAATGTCCATAAAGTTGCAATCCACAACTTGTGGATCCGGTGAACACGCAAACACCTCATCAGCTCCAAAAAGTGCTTGGAATTTGTGTACTCAATTAAATTTCATGCGAACAATACAGCCATTAGAAATGTAAATTGTGCAAATTATGGGAGCAAAAACGCCATTTTTTATTCCAAATTAATGCCAAATATTTTACGTAAGTATCTCTTCGTTAATTTCCAATACCATTATCTTGTTTATCGTGGTCAACTATTAATCAAGAAATAAGCCATTTAAGTTTATAAGAAAATTAAGAGCCCACGGCTTGGTATATATGTGCCTAACCCAACATCAACAGAGCACTAACGTGGCAGTACAGTAACAAAATATTTTCTGTGAAATTTTTCAAACACGTCTAGTTATTGACAGTAGCCAAACAAATTTGACCCTGGCTCCTTTCTCTCCTTATATACGTAGAAGTACTCTCACACAAAGCGTATACAAATCAACTCGTACCTACATATAGTTTTCCTCAATATTATTATTATCTACATTTGCCTATCAGCATTTTACATATGGCTTCTGTGACCAAAACCGCTGTTATCTTTGTTCTTGTGATCACTTTCTTCTCTGTACCTTCTTCGTATGGTAGGAAGGTTTTGAGCGTGGAGTATATCAAGAGGGACTTTCCTCTTCCAAAAGACAATTTGGCTACAATAAGTTACTTTAATGAGGGACCTACAAAACTTTCTCATAGTGGTGAAAGTTACAGAACTGCTACAAACCAAGGGCAGCTTACCACGCAAATCGAGACTGGTGAGTTTGACCCAGTTCTGAAGTCTGTTCCAAGTCCTGGAATTGGCAATTAGATCCTGCATGTTTCCTCTCAATATATATATCTATATAGTCTGGTAAATAAAGCGATCTCCTAGTAACAATGGAGTATGCGTGGACTACATCTTCTTCTTCATGTTATGCTGTAAGCACAATGTAAGTTTACATCAGCTAGACTTCGGTTGTCAAAACATATGCAAATCGAAGGGCGCATTGTTATAATATATCAAACAATAGGCTCTGCTTTGTCATGTCACTATTTATTATGTCATAAGTTTAAATTATATAAACTTTTTACATAATTGGCTAAATGTTTGATGTGCCTATGTGAAGACTTATATATAGTAGAAGAATTAAGGTAAACTAAGAAATAAAATCAATCACAATCAATACATATATTTACCACATAATAAAATTATTATAGTCAAAACTTCCATATAAAATTTTAACAGTTATAAGAACATTTGAACGGATAGAAGAGTACTTTGAGAGCTATTTGTTTTGACATAACGTATGAACAATTATAAATTCAAATCAATCTACATGCACAGATCATAAAGGTCTCTATAGAACCGATTTCATGACAGAAGCATGAGATAAATAAGCCGGAAGGACCTCTTCGGTTGTGTTCCAATAAGCAAAATTTAAAAAGCGGTAATCAGTAATAGGTTCCAAATCTGTCAAACCCTCCAAGACCTTGACCAACTCTGACGCAGAAGGCCTTCTAGATGTATCTGTTTGTAAGCATGAAATGGCAATCCTCACCACCTTCACAACATCTTCTTTGTGCCTTTGCATATCTTCACTTTGTTTGTCAATTACATCCGAAAGTCGATCCTCTTCTGTCTTGATCCTGACAGTATCAATTAGATAATCACTGTGTCTGGAATCAGAACTTTTCCTTCCACAGATAATTTCCAAGATCACAATTCCAAAGCTATAGATATCAATCTTCGGTGTGATACTTTGGCCAGCCCTAATGAATTCAGGGGCCATGTATCCTGGAGTTCCCTTTGCCATAGTCGATAAATGGCTTTGATCCCTGTCAATCAATCTAGCCAATCCAAAATCAGAAATTTTGACATTCAAATCTTTATCTAGAAGGATATTTTGAGGTTTGATGTCAAAGTGAATGATATTTGGATTGCAGGATTCGTGCAAATACTCAAGTCCCTTGGCTATTTGAATGATAATTTTCTTTCTTGTCTCCCAATCAAGAGTTTGTGGTTGGTTCTGATGGAATATCCATTTATCCAAAGACCCATTACTCATGTACTCGTAAACTAAAAATCTGTTTGATCTTTGGGCACAATAACCAACAAGTCTTACCAGATTAAAATGGTGAATATTACCTATCGTCTCAACTTCTGATCGAAATTCTCTTGTGCCTTGGCTCCCATGAGAAGCTAGACGTTTTACTGCAACTCTAGTGCCATCATCTAGAATTCCTTCATAAACAGGTCCATATCCTCCTTCACCTAGCCTAACCTTAAAGTTCCATGTAGCAGATCTCATATCTTCCAAACCAAACTTCCTCAAACGCTTGTTCACAATAATGGAAAATTCATCTTCGACTGGGCTGTTTCTGCATTCCTTACCAGTTATTCTTCCCACACATTCGTAAAAATAACATATTCCATTAATGAGAACTACGAAAGCAGAAATAGAAAGAACCTGCAATGCTATAAAAAGCAGAGAAATTTTATTTTTATCTGGTGTTTGATACTTGAGAAATGTTATCGCATGATACTGGGAAATTGCTTGACCTGTAATGTTCCTCAGAGTATAAATTTCTGTTGACATTGAACAATTGCCTCTTGAGCGGTTGCCTTGGTACCGGAAAAAGGCAGCTTTGCAAGAACAATTGCTCTGACATGCCGTTTTGCAGCTCTCCACATCTGTATTGATGTGACCATGATCTGGTACAAATTCGAAGTAAGCAACATTGTCAAGCTGCAAAAGTTTGTGACGCTTCAGGTGTTTGCATGATAAAGGAGTAACTTCTGAACATGAAAAACCACCATTCTCCGTATTTTTCGACCTCTTAAAATAACTTGAATCTCCAACACTTGCTCCAGGACAACTGCAGATATCATTGTAGCAAATCCCATACGTGCCACAGTAAGTAGGGTAAATACAGTTCCCGTAATTCTCATCTCTGGAAAGATCAAAACTGTTTGGGATCGTATCACCATCGGCGCATGGATAGAAATTGAGGTGTCCGTTGGATTCCAGCCTTATGTACTTAAAGTGAGACCCATTTGCCCGGTAACTCACATAATTTCCATTGATAGAGAACTCCAAGCCTTCTGGAAAAGTATTCTCATATGGAATAGTCTGATATGGCTGCGGATTACGCGTATTAAAGTAAAGATGAATGCCTTTTTCTGATAGAGTGAGGAAGAACATGCCTGTGGACAGATTAGAAACCGAAACGGTAGCATTCAAGTTGCTTTTGAGAGGCAAGAACTGCTTAATTGGGAGCCACAAGTGAGTTGGGTGACTGAAAGACCGCCATAGCGACTTTTTTTTATCATCAACGAGTATCAAGTCTCCATTGCCATCCAAAGTCATGCATGCAATTTTTGTGCGATAGGTCTTGGTAGACCAAACGGGACGAACACTTGCAGTATCTCTCAAGAACAAACCTCCGTTAGCATTAAATTCAAGAGAGGCATTCTCTTTGACCGGAGAATCTCCATTGGCAAACCAAAGAATGACTGGCGGAAGATTAAAATCTTCCTCGGATGAGTTGAGACTTCTTAAGAATCTGATTGTCACAAGATAGAAGATTTCGTCAGTAGCATTTCTGAAAAAGCCAAAGCCGAACTTTGGGTAGTCCTTGTGTCGACGTTGAAGGATTGTTCTGAATTGAGAACCATCGGTAAATTCGTAACTTCCTGCTACGGTAGATGGGCTGTTTGCCCACCGATTATTAGGTTTTGCTGATGATTTGTGATCTTTGAGAATGGCAGCATTTCTAGTATCAAGCTTAAGCAAGATAAACAATGCTGCGATTGCATATCCTAATTTTAGACGACCCACAGCCATGCCTTCCTTTGTTTCCCTTTGCACGCTACCAGCGGCCATTTTAGTCTCGTTGCAAGTGAAGTCATATATGGTTTTTTTTTTTTTTTTTTTTTTTTGTGTCTTTGGTATGGCAGTAATTTATGTCAGTAGACAACAAAGTTCAAGAAGACCATTGCTGGCAGCTGGTGAAAGTTGCCTGCTGGTACTTTTGAGTCCCTTCCATTAAATTAAGAGTTTATTGATGATCAAGAAATTAATGCACTTGCTCGGTGATTAAATTAATATTGTCACCAGCTTCTGGCCCAAATATTTTTATCCGTCAGACTACCATAATTAAATAATATAGCGTCCCAAGTATGCTATATACGTAGCCTGCAGAATCTCCGAGAAATAGGATCAAGACAAGTAGCGTGTCCTCCCAATGCTTTGTTACAATTTTTATTTTTCATCTTTGAATTAGATGCTACATGTATTACATCGTCTTGTTTAACAAAATACTAAATGAGAGAGCTTTCAGTAGGGGTGGGAATTCGGGTTCCTATCATATTAAGCTCTAACACGACACAATAAGGCCCAACCTGAGTACAACCTATATATTATTCATGTCAAAAAAACATGGGTTACACGATCCGACATGTTAATACGAATAAAAAACATGTCATTTTCATGTTAGACATGAATATGACTCATTTAACATAATTATGACACGTTTAAGTAATTAAACACGAATATGACACGTTGAAATGGTTTGAAACGACCACGAGATGTTTATAGACACGATTATGACACGTTTAAATAACTAACACGACTATGACACCATTATATATTATAAATTTACACATAATTGTGTTTTATTCGTGTTAAATGTGTCACTAAACAAGTTCATGTCACTGAACGGGTTCGTATCATCCGTGGGTTCAGACCCTCAACCCGCACATGATAGGACTATTAAACAGGTTAAAAATTTCAACTTGAACACGATTAAGACAAACTCAAATCCGCTAATTTTTGTGTCTTGTCATGTCGGGTTTGCGGGACGTCTCGATAATTTCCATCCTTGGCTTTTAGTATGTCAGCCCATGCAATTGAAAGGAAATTTCTTTCATTATTAAGAAGATTATTACATGTAGCTTATTTTTACCTTATAGATGGTTAAAATTTATTTTTACTCTCTTTCATCTTTAATTCATCTTCTTTAACCACCAATTACATTTTCCTATAAACTAAAATAAAATTAAGACTACCCAGGAGATCCTAATTCTAAAAGAAATATTTCATATCATCATTGTTATATGATATAACATCCCATAAATTGGATATTTCTCTATGTTTGCGTTTCCCATAAATGAGGTAATTGATCTAAACAAAGTCAACTTGTTGGAACATCAGTCATCTAGCAACATGAATTGGCTTTGCTCAACTTAACTTTATTGTATTAGAAATTAGAAGTTGAAGACATTGTGAGAGCTAACAGAAACTTGGATGTATATGTTAATATCAATACTTTAAGCCGTCTAATGTGTCTTCGATCAATCAAAATATTCAACTAGCCGTCTAATGTAACTTCTTTCCTGTAACAATGAGCTAATTAATATTATCCTCAAGCAGATTGGCTAGTTTACTAGATTCTCCATTGCTCGAATTACCGTTTTGACGGCTGAATCAGATAATCCAAACCAGATAAGCCACGACCTTGTCTTCACAACTCCAATTTATAGCTTTCTAAATAATTTTATCTGATTTGGAAGACAAATATATGTCATTGAAATATCTTTAATTTATTTGCTTTCAAATGCATATACCTAATCAGTTCTTATTTGGGATAATATCATACGCTACCCTTGAGTTTGACATAATATTATCCAGAAACGTAGTTTTGTATTTGTATCATTTCAGTCCTTAAAGTTTGTATATTTGTATCATTGAGACCCAATAACTAATTCCATTAGCTATTTCATAAACAGATAAAAAACATTTTCGTCAACTAGCTTTAGATCTTCAATAAATATGAGATAACATTAATTTTATTTTCATCATAAATAATTATCAATTGTAATTTAATGTGTGAAAAAGCAAAAGAAATTAGTTAATTGGATCTAGATGATATAAATATATAAATCTTAAGGATCGAAATGATATAAATACAAAATTATATTTTTTAGTGGTATTATGCCAAACATCGTATTGATATTACCCCGTTCTTTATTCCGTTCGCTTAACTTCATTTTCAAACATTAATTCTTATATTAATTCTGGCTTTGGTTTGAACCGATGGCCAACCCGCTTACATAGTTAGCTATTGGGCAAGAATTTTTGACGTGCCTAAATGGGATAAAAAGTAGTGTTCCTTCCTTCTTCTGTCGTACTTTTGACTGCAGATTTGGACATACTTCTAGTCCCAATTTCACATCAATGTCTCTCAAACTCAAACAAATTTTCAAATGTGAAACTCAAAATCAAACCAACTCTTTGAATTTCAGTTTTAGCAATAACGTTTTTGTTTACAGTGAGATACAAGAAAACATACTTTTTTGTGTTTTATGTTTGATTTTCAAACCTGTAAAAAAATTTAGATCTCATTTTTACCTCACATATATATTGATCATTGGTCCAATTATAATATAGAGATCCCAAAGGTTATAAAGGTAAACTCTATAGCAATGCATAAAAAAAATAATAATAAAGAGTTTTGCACTTCAAACATTTACAAGATTATTATTGTGATATAATCCTTCCATTTAATTGATCATGTAAAGTATGAAACAAACAAATTTCTTGGAGAGAACAAAGAAAAAAAATTACTATAGAAGTTAAACAATGAGTTTCACCACAAACAAACAGATGACACGTACGTGACACACAGATAGTCTTGATTGTTGTACTAGGTTTGATGGGCTGTGCTACAACTGGTTTGAGGATATATACCTGCAAGCAAGCTATTGACTTCTTGTATAGTTATGTTTGCTGCCTAAATAACAATCATCTGGCGTCTATTGTCATAAATTTCGCCTTTTGCTCAGCCTCCATTGCATTTTGAAAGAGAGGGAGAGGTGGTGGATTACGTTTAAATATTTTGGCTTTAGTGTGGTTGATTTTCCAAACATCACGTTAATTTTTATGCTTGATTTGTAATTAAGAAATTATAATTTACATATTGGTTAAGATTCAAAAATCTTAGTCATTGTTAATTTACAGCCTGGCTCTGTTTACGGTTTTGCTGATGCTGGTAATGGCTATAAAAGAGCAAGCATTTATTTATTTTTCCCTAAGACTTTCGTTTGATTGATTGAAATTGAATTTTGTTTTCGTTTTGCAATTTCTGATTGAGTTAAGCTTTTGGGGCAATGGGTTGTTAAAATCGTGAGATTACGAGGAGGGTTGATTTTTTGCAGTTGTCATGGACATTTGAGAAAGAAGGGACTAAGCTTGAATGGCCACTGGCAAGAATGCTACAGCAGGAAATTTGGATTTCCGTATGGATGCAAGTGTGATTCTTTATACCTTTCTCTTTGTCACAGTTTTTTTCTATTTTTGTTTAGAGTAAACTCTAGGAATCCGCATGAGCACCTAAACTGTTATCATATTTAAAGGAATATAGAATTACTGGCACAAAACCTTCGCAGAAATAATAACTTGGCATCCCATTGAATTATAATGCTAAACTATTAGAACAAATTATGTCTATTAGATTTTAACTGCTTTGTATAGATTGTAGATGCTGTTGAAACTTGAAAGAAAAATGATTTGGATCTGCCTATGCATGTTTCCTTTATCAAGAACATTTACAAATCCCCGTCCATATCAAGTTATAACTATTAACAGTTGGACTTCAATTTGGCTTATCCTTTAATGTTTCATGTGGAATATATGGGACATAGCTTCCTATTATATATATTTCTACCTTTTTTAAGCTCACTTTCCCTAAGGCTAAAGGTGGTCCGGACTTTAGTTAAGGAAGTGCTGGTGGTTAAAAAGAATGTAAGCCAAAGATGATAGCTCAACTACACATTTCATTCTCACCAGTCATCTATTGTCAGGTTATCGTTATTACTTGCTGATGTAATTGTGACTCAAGCACAGCATGTCAACCAGCAACATGCTGTTGTTTTAGTTGCTATCTGTCTACAGCTGTCATGCTATCTGTCAGCAGCTGTCTTACTATCTGTCTACAACTATTCTGCTGTATGTTTGTTGCTGTCTTACTATCTATTTGCTAGCTGCTGTATTTCACTTTTGTCAGCCACTTAGAAAGGCTAATAATTCTGATGTGCAGTAAATGTAAGTGAGATGCAGGTCATGCAAGTTGCATAAAAACACAGCAAAGAAAACTGAGTGTCTAGGAAGCAAAAACAGAGTGCTTAGAGTGGTTCTAAGCTGAGAGTGCAGTGAGGAGAGTATGTAATCCGAATTCTCTCTAGTGCATTCATTTTTCATCCCTCCCGTGGAATAGATCATGGATCAAACCACGTAAATTCTGTTGTGTTCTTGTTTATTTTTCTGCACTTAGATTTCAGTTTGTATGTTTGCATAAGAGCGCAGAAAATTTTCAGATTTTCTGCTTCAAAACAACCTACTCTAGCCATAAATTATCTCCAGATTTCTTCACAACTGGTATCAGAGCTGATTGTTAAGGATCTGAAAGTGGTTTGCTTCAAACAAGTAAGGTTTCTCTGCTGAGAGAGAAGATCTTAAGGTTGCAATGGCAAACCAGAAAATGGAGATAGAAAAATTTGATGGCAAGACAGATTTCAATTTATGGAAAATGAAGATTCAAGCATTGCTTGGAAACATGGGGCTTGATGAAGCCTTAGAAGATGAACAAAAAGTGCCTGAAGATTTAACTCCAGAAAAATGGTCTAAAGTTCAGAAGAATGCTAAGAACACAATCATTCTTAGATTGGGAGATCAAGTTCTTCGGAAGGTGTCCAAAGAAACCACAGCTGCATCAATTTGGAAGAAGCTTGAAGAAATCTATATGGTAAAGTCTCTACCTAATATAATTTATTTAAAACAAAAATTCTATGGATTTAGGATGGATGAATCTAAATCAGTAGATGAAAATATAGATGAATTTACCAAGATAAGTTTAGATCTTGAGAATGTAGGAGTGAAAGTAGAAGATGAAGATCAAGCTGTCATTTTGTTAAACTCACTGCCTAAAACATATGACCAGCTTAGAGATACCTTGAAGTTCAGCAAGGATACTCTAAGTTTAGAAGGAGTTGTTGCTGCAATTCATTCAAAGGAGTTAGATCTCAAGATTGAAGGAAAAAGTTCTAATTCTGGAGAAGGCCTCACTGCTAGAGGAAGAACTGAAAAAAGAAACTTTAATGCTAAAGGCAACCATGGTAGATCAAAATCTAAATCTAGAGGTAAATTCAGATGCTTCCATTGTAACAAAGAGGGACATATTAGACGAAATTGTCCTGATAGGATAGGCAGAAAGAAAAATGATGCAGCAAAAGATGAAGAGAGTGGCAATGCAGCCATAGTTTCACAAGGATTTGATGATGCAGAGGTGTTAATGGTGACAGATTTAGAACAAAATGGTGATTGGGTTCTAGACAGCGGTTGCACCTTTCACATGTGTCCAAATAAGTCATGGTTTTCCACCTACAAACCATTGAATGAAGGGAAGGTTCTCATGGGAAACAATGAGGCTTGCAATGTGGCTGGTATTGGAGAAATAAAATTGAAACTTCATGATGGGATGATTAGGACACTAGCAAATGTAAGACATGTTCCTAGCTTGAAAAGGAATCTAATATCAGTTGGCATGTTAGATTCTAATGGTTATATAGCTAAGGCTGAAAATGGTGTTCTAAAAATCCTAAAAGGAGCCATGGTTGTCATGAAAAGATACAAGAAGAATGGTATTTACATTCTAAATGGTGAAACAATTTCTGCAGCAGCTGCAATAGCATCAAAATTAGAGGTGAATGCAGCTGATTTATGGCACATGCGTCTTGGACATGTTAGCGAGAAAGGATTGAAGATTCTTGAAAAGCAAGGTGTCTTTGGAAAGCACAAATTACCAGAGCTGAAATTTTGTGAACACTGCATTTTTGGAAAGAAAACCAGAGTGAAGTTTACTGCAGCAGAGCACAACACCAAAGGCATCCTAGAATATGTCCATTCAGACCTATGGGGGCCAGCCAAGACCAAGTCACTAAGTGGTGCCAGGTATTTTCTCACTTTTCTTGATGATTTCAGTAGGAAAGTATGGATTTACATGCTGAAATCTAAGGATGAAACATTAGAAAAATTCAAACATTGGAAGACAATGGTAGAAAATCTAACCAGCAAGAAACTGAAATTTCTTAGAACTGATAATGGTCTTGAGTTTTGTGGCGAAGAATTTACCAAATATTGTCAAGAACATGGTGTGGTTAGACATAGAACGGTAAAGGGTACTCCTCAACAAAACGGGTTAGCTGAAAGAATGAATAGAACCATTCTAGAGAGGGTTAGATGCATGCTGTTTAATGCTAAATTACCTGCAAGATTTTCGGCAGAGGCCGCTGCTACTACTTGTTATTTAATAAACAGGTGTCCTTCAATAGCAATAAAGCTGAAGACTCCTCAAGAAGTGTGGACTGGTAGAGTACCAAGTCTTGATCACTTGAAAGTATTTGGAGCAACTGCCTATGCACACATTAGGCAAGAGAAGCTTCAACGAAGAGCACTCAAATGCTTGTTTCTTCGCTATCCTCCTGGAGTGAAAGGATACAAATTATGGTGTCCTCAGCTTGGAAAAGCAATAATCAGCAGAGATGTGGTTTTCAAGGAAGATGAAATATTGGGATTAGATGAAAGTTCATGTCACAAGAGCAGTGTGTATGATAAATCTCAGCTTGCTGAATTTGAGTTTGAGATAAAGTCTCAAGATGTTGAGCTGGAAAATTCAGAAACTGAAAAGGAAACACATGATAGTGATGTGGAGCATGGTGAAGGGCAACAAGATATGCAAGAAACTCAAATTGGTCAAGAGACACTTGATCAAGATGAAAATTCTGAAAATGGTGCAGAAGAGTTGCAAGACTATTTGCTTAGTAGAGATAGAGCTAGAAGAGAAGTAAAAGCTCCTAAGAGGTATGCTCAAGCTGATATTGTTGCCTATGCTTTACAAGTAGGAGAAGAACTTGAGCAGAAACCCACAAATTACATTGATGCTGTGACAGGAAAGAATTCAAAGCATTGGATAGCTGCAATGAGGGAAGAAATGAGCTCTTTACTAAAAAATCAGACCTGGGAATTAATTCCAAAGCCAAAGGGAATTAAAGTGATAGGTTGCAAATGGATTTTTAAGAAAAAATCTGGTGTTGATGGAGTGCAACCTGAAAAATTCAAAGCTAGACTTGTAGCTAAGGGTTATTCTCAAGTGGAGGGTATTGATTATCAAGAAATATATTCTCCAGTAGTGAGATATACATCCATTCGTCTTCTATTGGCAATGACAGCTCAAGAAGACCTGGAAAAAGAACAAATGGATGTAAAAACATCTTTCTTGCATGGAAACATTGAAGAAAAAATTCTGATGCAGCAACCTGAAGGCTTTGAAGTTAAAGGTAAAGAAAATCATGTGTGTTTGCTGAAAAAATCACTCTATGGGCTGAAACAAGCCCCTAGACAATGGTATAAAAGGTTTGATAGTTACATGATTGAAAATGGACTAAAGAGAAGTCAATTTGATAATTGTGTATACTATCTAAAATTCTACAATTGTGATTATCTCTATTTATTATTATATGTTGATGACATGTTGTTGATAGGAAAGAACAAGCAGAGTATCAACAAGTTGAAGCATTTACTAAAATCTGAGTTTGACATGAAGGATATGGGAGCTGCAAAGAAGATTCTTGGCATGCAAATAATTCGGGACAGATCCAGGAATAAATTATGGTTGAGTCAGAAAGATTACATAGAAAAATTGCTGGTCAAGTTCAACATGAACAAAGCAAGGATGGTTTCCACTCCCATGGGTGAACAAATCAAAATTTCTGCAGAAGATTGTCCCAAAACCGAAAAGGAGAAGGAAGAAATGGCTTCTACACCATATGCAAGCTTAGTTGGTTCTTTAATGTATGCAATGGTTTGCACTAGACCTGATCTTGCATATTCAGTAAGTATGGTTAGTAGATACATGAGTAATCCTGGAAGAATTCATTGGGATGCTGCCAAGTGGATACTAAGATATCTAAGAGGTTCAACTTCTCTTGGATTATGTTATGAAAAAGGTCAAGATTCAGGTGGAGCTTTGGAAGGATTTGTAGACTCAGATTATGCTGGAGACAAGGACAATAGAAGATCAATTACTGGTTATGTGTTCACAATCTGGGGAAAAGCAATTAGTTGGAGAGCATGGCTGCAAAGCATGGTTATTCTTTCAACAACTGAAGCTGAATATATTGCACCTACAGAGGCAATCAAAGAAGGTTTATGGCTTAAAGGATTGATTATGGAGTTAGGTGTTAATCAAGACGGTTTTATACTCCATTGTGACAATCAAAGTACCATCCATTTGATCAAGAATCAAGTTCATCATGGTAGAGCAAAGCACATAGATGTCAAATATCATTTCGTGAAGGAAATTGCAGAAAAAGGAATTGTTGCAGTGAAGAAAATCCCTACAGCAAGAAGCCCAACTGACATGTTAACCAAACCTCTTCCAACAGAAAAATTCAGGCTCTGTTTGAGCCTAATTGGAGTCATTAAGGCATAATTGGAGAATTGGAGGGACAATGCACTGACCTTGAGTCAAGGTGGAGAATTGATGTAATTGTGACTCAAGCACAGCATGTCAACCAGCAACATGCTGTTGTTTTAGTTGCTGTCTGTCTACAGCTGTCATGTTGTCTGTCAGCAACTGTCTTACTGTCTGTCTACAGCTATTCTGCTGTATGTTTGTTGCTGTCTTGCTGTCTATTTGCTAGCTGCTATATTTCACTTTTGTCAGCCACTTAGAAAGGCTAATAATTCTGATGTGCAATAAATGTAAGTGAGATGCAGGTCATGCAAGTTGCATAAAAACACAGCAAAGAAAACTGAGTGTCTAGGAAGCAAAAACAGAGAGCTTAGAGTGGTTCTAAGCTGAGAGTGCAGTGAGGAGAGTGTGTAATCTGAATTCTCTCTAGTGCATTCATTTTTCATCCCTCCCGTGGAGTAGATCATGGATCGAACCACGTAAATTCTGTTGTGTTCTTGTTTATTTTTCTGCACTTAGATTTCAGTTTGTATGTTTGCATAAGAGCACAGAAAATTTCCAGATTTTCTGCTTCAAAACAACCTACTCTAGCCACAAATTATCTCCAGATTTCTTCACACTTGCAATTATTAGTATTACCTCAAATGAATTATATATATATATATATATATATATATATATATATATATATATATAAATAATTTTTTGGAAAGAGCTAGGCTTGATTGGTATATGTGGTAGGTACTGTTAGCTAAGCAATTTTGGAAGGATGTTGGTTCTATTTAATGGTGGACAATTTTGAGACAAGCAATAGAGTTTTGGAGAATTATTATCAGCTTTTAATTATTTCAGTCGAGCCACCGGATTGCTAGTCCAAGTTCCAGCAGCCATTGCTCTGGCTATTTGAGCCTATTCTTCTTAATTTTTGTGAATGAATAGATTCACCCAGGCATGGTCATTTTGATTTTGGAAATTTCTGCTATTGATGTTGAATGAATATCTGATTAGATTTTTATATCTTTTTTTTTTTTAATTTTACATTTTCTAAAACTTACAAGCTAAAACCAAACCCATTTCAGCTCTTGTCCGAGTTGGATCCGTTCTCAATACCTCTTGTACAATTCCAAGGGATACGATAAACTAAACCAGCAACTACCCAACTATATAAGGTTACGTTAATCTTCCTATCATTGATAAAAATTTTAGTGCTTGTATGGTGGTTGGCACTAGAAACTAGAAAGCAATTGGAGCTTATAGCTTTCGTTTTGCAATATTATTTATTAATAAAAAAATAAAATTAAAAATTACCTGTATTTGTAGGAGAAGTTGTCAGAAAAACTCAATCTTTTGAGAGGCTGAAAGTAGAGGCTGAAAGATGTTTAGCCCAAAAAGGCGGAGTTCGAAACGCTGTCTACACAAACGTGCGTGCCTTAAAATTTCCAACATGTTTCTTTACTGTTATTAATCCTATTGTTACTTGATTAAAAAGTTTGAGTTGATGCTGCGCAAGTTTGGAGTAAAACTATGCATCTATTTTAGGTCAAATCTTGTAAACTGTTCAACTCAGGAATATATTTTATTGGTTTTCACTTGATGCCTCTCCCAGACTAATGGTTTGTCTTCGGCCCGACGGAATATGTTTGCTAACAATTTTGCTCAAACAAATTGAGGAAAATCCAATTGTCCAATGCTTCTTGTTCGCACCCTTAATCTTTCTTTTTGGTCAACTATTTGCCAATGATGATTTCTGATGGCCTTTGAAATTTTTATTTACTGCCATCATATGTTTTAAAGTTTGTTGGTGGTATGCTGACCTCTTACTCGACTCTGACGGAAAAAGTCAATAGGACAGTTCTGTTTTTATAATGCATCAATTAAGGCAAAATTTATGCATTCAATAACGCTGCATTGGGGAATAGGAAAAAGGATTCCAAGTCTCCTGCATATCTTTTCCAACACTATTTAGTGCTGGGATCCATTTATATATGTTAAATAATAATAATCCATAATTACAGATATTGGATTATGTGATGAAGCATCCTTTTTGCAATCCCATTTTTGCTGAGTTCTAAAAGCATTTGTTTATTGCTAAGATATTTCTTTAGATTCTCGTAAATCATACTTCCGAGCTGTTCATTTAATTGTAGTTGAATCTATTTAGTTATGCTTCGTGCTTCCAGAATGCAGATGAAAGCATGAGTAAGGGATATGAAGCATCATCCTCGTTTATTCTAGAATTTTAGGACGGACTTCATTTTTTTTTTTTAATTTTCTTTTCTGCTTCTAGCTCCATGGTGTCCTGAATACTAACAAAGCAAAACTTGGATAGCTTCGAGAACAGCTTTCCAAACAGGATGTTGGGAGTTTGCCACAACAGGAAGAAGACTCCACAGATAAAACTGAGAGTTTTGATGAAGTGAGTGACGATGAAAAGAGTGGGGGTGTAGCTGCAAAGGCTGTTACCAGCACTTGAAGGGGTGCTCCAGCAAGTAAGGGTCGTGGTCGAAAGAGGATTACACGCAAATGGCTTCTGACTAGTCAATTGTAGATTTGAGCAGCAAAACCAATCTCCAATCTCCTTGGTCTTCTTGTACTTTTTAATAACCT
Source organism: Boswellia sacra (assembly GCA_013180625.2). Classification (NCBI taxonomy): domain Eukaryota; kingdom Viridiplantae; phylum Streptophyta; class Magnoliopsida; order Sapindales; family Burseraceae; genus Boswellia; species Boswellia sacra. Next base: position 135,258 of record SNVD02001660.1, read on the forward strand.
TCAGAAAATTCCTACGATAATCAGAGATCGATTTTGGCTTCTTGTAACCTTTGGATGAGGATGAGATACTCCGAATCCAATGATACATATGTCCCTGTCTCATTGACTTCTTATGTAAATTTTGTAACACATGTAATGGATCTTTATAATTTTCATCGTTTCCAATTGCATCATGAAGACTTCAAATTTATTTTCTGTACCTTCGCGACAGTTAAGTGGTTAAAAGAGCAGACATTCAGGACTTAGAACTGATCATAGTAGTAAAAAAGCGTTAATTATTGACTGCAAGCTTTGAACTCAGCCTATACAGTTATTGCGTGTGGAATACTGTACAATTTTCAGAAACTAAAGTGGATATGGTAATGAACTAAGCTAATCACTAGACCTGAATTAATGTTATGGATAGATACCAACATGAACATGGTAATCTGTAATCGGCAAAATTCAAAATTTTTGAAATTTTATCTCAGACCTATTGCTTCTACTCTTATTGCCCCGCTAAGAATGTCAATCGTAAGCATGCATATATGTATGTCATCAGTTCGCTTGATGGCTGATCCTAATAAATCAATACTTATAGCAAATATACGGTTGGTACGCCAACAGTGTAAAAGGTCAAATCGAACGGTGTCTTTGAGATGGGGATTCAACGAATTAGTTGGTAACCAGTTTAATCATTCTTCACTCTGCATCATTTCAAAACAAATTACCAGCCGCAGTCTCCAAGCCTAAGCGGAGAGGATAAAGGAGAGATAGGGCTTGCTTGGCAGCATGGATTAAGCTACATATTACCGGACTAAATTGTGCTGTACATAAACAAAATCCAAGTTCATTGTTATTCAACATATAGCAGTATAGAACAATGTTCACAATAAATCCTTGGCTGAAGATCTTAAAACCTGATTACAATTCTAACATGCTAGATCTGTATATATTCTTACAAGAAAAAATGAATTCAATTTGACCATGTCGGATGAAAATAAATTTATTGATTTAGTGTTCTCCCTTTCTTCCCATACTGCACAGAATATGCAGGAAAACTCTTCCCCTGAGGAACATATGGAAGTGACTCAAGGGTTGCTCAGCATTGGGCGTCCACGAGAACAAGGTGCAGTACCATTAAAGTAAATGCTTCACTCCATGAGAAATTCTTCCACGCATTTTTTTAAGAAGCTGCATCGCTTTACTAAAGTTATTCTCCCGAAGAAAACCCTGAATGATAATGTTGAATGAAACAGAGTCGGGCAAACATCCCTTCTCTTCCATTTGAACAAGCAACTTACCAGCCTCTAATAACATCCCTTTATTGCAAAGGCCATTGATCATTACATTATATGTTACAACATCAGGAACCAAGCCATTCTTTTAGATTTCATTGAATTTTTCTCTCGCTTTGTCCAATCTACCTACTCTACACATACCATCAATGAGTATACAGAAAATCTCAATAGTGGCACTCTTTAGGGACCGGAACATATCCAATGCCTCCTTGATGTTGCCATTTTTGCAAAGCCCATTTAACATGACTGTATATGTAGATAACACTGGAGATACACCGGCAATAGGCATCTTATTAAACAGCTTATGTGCGGTTCTTATTCTCCCTGCACTACAAAGTGCTGCTATGAGGGTCTTGTAAGCATTTCTTGAAAAAGTTGAAATGCTTTATCAGTCTTCCACCTCTTGCGGTAGCCATTTATCATTACGTTGTAGCTAAATACATTGAGCTGAAGACCACTGTCCAACATCAACTCAGACACGTTTTCAGCAACATCCACTCGATTGGCCAAACATAATCCAGAAACGAGTGAATTGTAAGTGAATAAGTTAGGCTCCTTTCCTTGCTTAATCATCGAACAGAATATGTCCCTAGCTTGTCCCACCTTTCCCTCCTTGCATAGAAAATCTATCAAAATTGTGTACGTTACAACATCAGGCGAAATCCCTTCTCCTATCATTCGATCAAAAACCCTCGTGGCTTCCCTACACATTCGCATTTGCCAAAAGTCATGAATCAGTGAACCATAAGTAACTAGATCCGCAGAAATCCCTCGACCAACCATTTATCAAAAAAATCAACTGCCTCCTTCAACCTACTGAAACTAAACAACCCATCAATCAAAGAACAGTAAACAACAACACCAGTGCAAATTACCTTCTCACCATTTCCAAGAACATTTCTTCAGCCTTATTAACAAAGCCGTTTTTGCAAAGAGCATCGATAGTCACACTATAAGTGACCACGTTCGCCTCACAATTCATCCTCCCATGCAACTCAAGAGCCTAACCCATCTCATGACTCTCGCAAAAACCATTAATAAGAATCCCATAGATTTTAACATGAGCCGGAAACCCTTCTCAATCATTTTATCAAACACTTTAACAGCAACCAAAACTTGATTCTCTACACAATCCCTGGATCAAAGTAGTAACTGTATCCGAATCGGGCTCAAAAACTCTCTTTATAATATCACCAAACACACCAAACCCTTTATTTATTTTCCTCATACGAGAGCAAAAATTAATCAAAACGTTCAAAGTATACAAATCAAGCTTAATTTCTTCACAATTCAACCTTTTATACATGGAAAACATTGCGTGATAACACTGAGGCTTGGCGACTGAACTTAGTGAGTGATTGAAGGTATCGATCAAAGGAATGGGTTTGGCTCGTATTAGTTGATGAAAGTATTCTTATGCTTGTTTAAGGTCGACTGCACCTAACTTACACTGCTGCCTCACGTGATACTCGAATTGTTTTGTACCCGGAAAAGAGGCCGCGTTTGTGTTATTGTTAGTGGGTTTTAATTTTGGAGAAGAGATTTTAAGATTGTGAAAAGAGAGAAGAAAGCGGGTCTATTTTTTTTTTTTTCTTTGAATTGCATTTTGAAGCTGTGCCATTCTTTAGCGACATGATATGACGGAATGAGAGAAGGGACTCGAGCTCTAGCTGCATTTGTATTTGAATTCGAGTAACATGACACCCTAACTAAGGATTGTTTTTTTTTTTTTAAACTACGATCTTATTTTTTATGGTATATTTTTTTAATATATTTTATATTTAATTTTAATAACGTATTTTTGTTAAAATTAAAAATAATTTTAAATTAATCAGATATTCTTAAATTTATTTAAAAATAAAAACATAAAATCATAAAAAGAACGCATTCTACTATTTTAGTTCGACGACCTGACCTAAAAAAATTCATAATATTTTTAAAAAAATTATAAATATAATTGCTGAATTAATACCTTTTTTAATATTTATTTGAAAAAAGATATGAGGCCGCGTTGAACAAATATTCCATTTATCTATTGGGCTTTCATTTTTTGTAGCTATAAGCACGTACACTTCCAACTGCTGCAATTGCAAGCAGCAGAGCTTCACTTGATCTTCTAAATAAACTTCTTTGACAGAGTTTTGTCAAAAGGGGCGGACAAGTTATTTTGGGAGGCATTGCTTCCAGGGATAGTCTTGTGGAGGACAAGGCAAGAGGTTAATTTCGGGTGAAAGACATTACATAGCCAATTGAATTATTCAGTTTCTATTTTTCTCACAGCTTCTCATGCAGATAATCTCCATAAATGACATTAAAAAAAAAAAAAAGATCACATAGAGCTGTTCAAAATAATCAAGCCCGACTCGGCCTGACCCAATCAGGTTTTGTTGGGTTGGCAAGGTTTTACACGTGTTGCACTAAAAAATAACTCAAAATTGAGTTGTTCTGATCGAGTTTTTTGATTTCGGATTGGGATTGGGTTTTTAGGTTCTTACCTCAAAAAACCTGACCCGACATATTAATTTTAAAAAATTATAAGATGTGTCACATGTCTTTATTTTAGTACTTGTTGTATAATAATACAATAGACCCTACCACACCTTATAACCAATGTAAAACCTAACTTTTATCCTATTTTTTCAAACCTAGCCGCCTCTAATCTTCTTCCTCTCCCTTCACTACAAGAAAGCGGGGTATTTACCTCGCCCTTCTGTGGCGGTTTTTAAAAACTGCCTCAGAAGGTATTTGCGGGACCTGCTTTACGGCGGTTTTTAAAACCGTCTTATATAAGGAATTAAAATTCCCAAATTCCTAACCCTATTTGCGAATTTGCGAATTTGCGAATTTGAAATTGCTTCCCTCTCCGGCTCCCCCACCGTCTGTGTCTACAAAGAAATCGCCTCCCCCACCGTCTGTGTCTACAACGAAATCGCCTCCCCCACCTTCTCTCTCTACCATAAAATCGACTACTCCACCATGTCTCTCTACCGCAAACCCGACCGTAGCCACAATCGCTATCTCCCCCACCGTCTCTCTCTACCGTAAAATCAACTCCCCCACCGTCTATCTCTACCGCAAAACCGACCGTAGCCACAATCGCTATCGACCCCACCGTCTCTCTGTACCGTAAAATCGACTCCCCCACCGTCTCTCTCTACCGCAAACCTATCGTAGCCACAATCGCTATCGACCGTTGCTGCCCCATGCTGTTTATGTCTGCCTGATGGAGCGTTGATAGGTAAGCCTCGTTGATTGCATTGGTGTTTTGTATGTACGGTCTGACTGCATTGGTGTTTTTTATGTACGGTCTGACTGCATGTCTTTGGGAATTTTTGCGTCAGTGGGTCATGAATCGTGTCAATGAGCAAGTTTAATAATTTTCTCCTAATCTAATCTAATAACAACCTCTGTATTAATAATTTTCGCCTTAATAATGCAATGTTTTACTCCAGATATCCTATCATCCTGCCATCACTTCTTCATTTATGTAATCGCTGTTAACGTTTCCAGTAGGTCGTTATCCTCTGTTTGGTTACCGAGAAAAGGGAAGGGAAAAAAACCAAAATGTTGAAGAAATATAAATTACCTTGCTGCGATCTACTTTCGCTTGTTATGTCATGGGTTGTGTCAATAATGTGAAGAAATATAAATTCCTTTACAGAATTCCAAGTATGCATGTATATAGGTTGTAAAGTTGGGTTCTTTGATGCTGAGGAACTTGTGCAATGTAAAACAACAAACATAAGTTTCATATTTTTCTTCTTTTTCCCACTTCTCTGTCGTTTTTTTTTGGGTTGAGGAACGAGAGGCCATGGCTGTATAAGAGATGTTTTCTTTGTGACTTGCTTATAAGTAAATACTTCATAGCTTTAGGTGTTTTAATTGATGTGGGAATAAGCTTTTTCGGTTTGTTCTGAAATGTGAATCAACATCTTTAATCTTAATCTTATAGCTTATGCCATGTTTGATTGCTTAAAATTTTTGAATCTCGACATGGAAGTTTAACAACACTTCCATGCATATTTAGGGACTAAAATTAGTAAAATACTTTATGGCAAAGTTTGAGGGCATTGATGAAAACTTGGAGTATTCAAATTGATTAATGCTCATTGATGCCATCTTTTAATGGTGTGGGTATTTAAATTGATCTTCAGTGTTATAGTGAGCACTAGATCAAACATACTCTAAACCATGTCTGAAAAAAAATAATAGAAGAAGCACTGTATTCTTGGTTAAGTTTATATATTTTTTAGTTTTCTTTGTCATTGCTTTTGGGATAATGTAACATACACGGATATAGAATGATAAAAAGGCTTTTTGGTTTTAAATTATATAGATTTTTGATACCACACGGATGATCCGATTTTTATTATTTTATGGCCCTCTGGTTCACTCTTTTATTTGGTTCTCGGTTAAAGAACAATAGAAGCAACTTTGAAGACGTGGTGAAGCTGAGCTTCTGTAGTTGGTATCTGTTGCTTTTAATCTGTGTAGACTCGGTTTTGTTTTGGTTTTTGGTATTTTATGATTCTAGATGACATTTCTCCTATAAGCCTCAGATATAGCTAGTCTAAATACTTATCTGACGAAGTTATACTTTTCTCGTCTCCTTCATGAAATTTTTGTTTAGTGGTTGGCAATGGGTATGAAAAAAATGTTTTAAGAGCTATATGATAGAATTTTCATTTTTTCACTTGGTCTGTGGGCTCGTATGGTAAATGAATTCCAAGGTTCCTCGTTTTTCTTCATTATCTTGAACTGTGAAGGGGTTTTGTGCTAATGTTCTGATGTAATCCTTCTCTTTCTTTTTCTGTGGCATAGTGATTTTGACTACGGATTTTGGTTATGTAAGTTTGTATAGTTTTTGAGCCTGCCAAAGCAATTAGCTCAGTAGGATCTGCTGCAACTTCTCTGATTCCAGGAGGTATCTCATCGTGTGTTTCATATGGCTCTTCAAAAACTTGTGTCCTGTGGCTGATTTCTCATGTTTTCATTTTTTATGTCACTATAACAAAATAACTATTGTTCTTGCAGTGGCTGTGCCCCAGGCTCGCAAAGCATCATTGGCACGATTTTTGGAGAAGCGCAAGGAAAGGTATTTACGAGTTCTCTCAGTTTGTGTATGGTTTTTTAACTTTATTTAGAGATATCCTGACAGTTTTGAGTTGTCCGAGTACTTCTCATAAAGCTTTCGACAATGATCCACATTACCAAGCTGCAATTCTATCTCAATGTACTTCTTAAATATTTGTTTCCAGCAAGCAGATCAGTGTGAAATAGTAACTTCATATCATTCATTTTCATTAAAACTTGGCATCAACCAAAAAATTACCTTATCTTTAGGAGCCTTTCCAATCGCATTGCCTAAAATTTGTCGAGCACCATTGATATTTAACTGCCTTATTTCGAATTTGGCAGCTAAGAGCCATATCTTCGCAAATTAAAATTTCTTGTGAGGAATCAGATTAAGACACTCGCTGAAAAAAGTCAAAGTGAATATTAAAATCCTTCCTTTAATCATTGATGAACATGAAAAAGAAGTGGTAATCCTGACATTTAATAAGTAATGGAAAATAATATCAACTCATATATCAGAAATTTATTTTAAACTATGAACTGACAGGCAATTTTTGAGCTGTATATTTTATAACAACAGTTAATATTTTGAGGTGAGGATTCATATTTCTAATGAGAGGAATTTTAAATAAATAAATGAAAATTTTGCATGGAGGTTTAAGGAGTGATTTTTAGAAATGGCTCGTAAAACTTAGTTGTAACCATTACTTTTTATGAATGAAATATATAATTTGTTCAATTAAACTTGTATGGATTCTAATATTTTATTATATGCATATATTAATTATCGTGGAACTTAAACAAATATATTAGCATTCTTTGACTGTGAATGTTTTTAGAATAGATAATTATGCCGCCAAAGAGACCAAGGAACACCTCCATGGAGAGTATAATAGAAAGAGAAGTAGAAGCTCGATGACAAGCGGTAACATCTTCTTAAACTCAAACAAATAATGAGGGTATATACATGTTTATTTAAATATCCTAAAATTTAAGATTGTTTAAATATTTGTTATTCTTTTTTTTTAATTTAAGATTGTTTAAACATTTGTTGTTCTTTTTTTATAGATACAGGTGGTATATCAGGTGTTGTGAGAGGACGTGGAGCAGCTCGTACTGTTCGCGAGTGGGGTACAGGCCAAAGGTTGCATATTCAGTTTAACTTTCAATGGCAACCAATAAACGCAAACAAAGACAAATTAACCACCCAACTTGGAATCATAGCCAAAAATGGGAACATGGCTCCATTGACTTGTCCTCGGTGGCAAAATATGCCATCACATCTTTTGGATGCCATCTGGAAAGAAATGAAGGTTATTTATCTCAAACAAATCCATAAGATAACATGTAGATTGAGTTTGTACCTGGATTAATCTATTGTAATTTGTTTTTGCAGGATAATACAGATGTTCCAGATGAGTACAGGCCTCATTGTTTACAGCATATTGGGAACCTTTGACGGGATTGGAAATCTCGTGTAAAGAGGTAGTACTACAGAAAATATGATACGGATGAGGAGCGGTTACAATTCACTCCTCCCAGAGTTCAGCCAGATCAGTGGATTATTCTTGTAGCTTACTGGGGAACAGAACAGGCTAAATTATGTGCTTAACATAATAACAAAAGTGTAGATTTCATATTGTCTTTCATTTATAGTGGAAGTCATATAATATAATTGTTGTAAATTTGGTTTGTATTATAGGAAGCTACAGAGAAGAATAAGGTTAATCGAGCACAACAAGTAGCACTTCATCGAATAGGCCGCACGTCATTTGCTCAGAAACGAGAGGAGGTAAGTTACATCTATTTGTTTATACGCTCTTTATTTGTTGGTTATCAAGATTTACTTATATCTTTTTAGTAGTTGTATTGTTGTAGTTATGTTATTTTACTGTTTAGATGATAAGAAATGGAGAGCAAACTGATCGCATTAGTGTCTTCGTCAAAACAAGAACAAAAAGTAATGGCGAAGTAGGTGATGATGAAAGTGCAAAAATAATTGTAAGTTCTTTAATCTTTTGAATTATTTATTCATCCACTACCGATAATTTAATTTTTGCATAATACAATATCTTTATTAAGTTGTTATTTCTTTCCACTATGTTGTAGAATCAATTTAATGAAGGTTGGTCTCAATTTTCACAAGACCAACAAACCCAACAAGTGAGAGAACAAGTCTTTGGGAATGTGATGGGACCTGATCACCGCGGTTATGCCCGGACATATGGTTTTGGTCCATCTTTGACTGACGTTTCCGACAGCAGTTCATCGAATGTTCACTTAAGGGAAGAGTTGGGTAATTTGCAGCAGGAACACGACAACTTGAAGGAAGCACACAGAAACTTGAATGAAGCACACAACAACTTGAAGCAAGATCACAACAACATGAAAATGATGTATGATGAAGTTGTTTCCTTCCTGCAGGAGAGGTTTCCAGAGTTTGCTGAGCGGCGTGCTACAAGACCGGTATTTGCTTATTTTTAAAGTTAAAAATGTGATTTCAATTGACTCATATTTTTTACTTATGTTTCATTTTTTTTTTACAATAGGTCCCATATGCTTCAAGTGGACATCATAGCCGTTTCCAATATGATAGTCCTGGAATAAACAACCTCACAGATCGTGATTCAAATCACGACAATGAATAGGTATGTAAATGAAATTATACAATTTGTTTTAAATTTCATAATGTTACTTAATGATTATAATCTTGATTACAAAAATATTCTTTCAGGTTGTTTGTCAAGTTTTACGACTTACTTATCAAATGATTGAGTTTTGGGGATGCTGCCTCATTATGTAACTAACCAGATGTTTAAATATTTGATTAAATGATGTTGAATAGTTTGAATGATGAATGTTTGATGTTTGGTTTGTTTACGGTTAAACTATTTATATGATATATTTTGATAGTTGATTTTATTCTATTATATTTATTGAATGATTGGAGAAACATTATTGAATGATTGGAGAAACATATCAAAATATTTTTGTTGGACAGGTTATTTAAACATTAAACAGTAAATTATATTTGGCAGGAACTGAATTTACTCCCAAAAAAAGCCATTTACGGCGGTTTCATGGTCGTCGCAAATGCTATTTTTTGAAATAAATTAATTATTTTTACGGCGGTCATTGAACCGCCGTAAAAGGGTGTGTTATATGCCAATCCCATTTCGTCGTAGGTTTTTACGTCGAACACGTGAACCATCGTTTAAAATTATATGCGGCGGGCCGAAACCGCTGTAAAAGCTTTTACTGCGGCTGTTTTTACGAACCGCCGTAAATAATATTTTGCAGCGGTTTCGGCCCGCCGCAAAAGCCTTTCAATGTTGTAGTGCTTTGAAAATATTCTTCATTTGATTTCCCAGCTGCATGCATCACTTGTCCCCACAAGGAAATCATGTTTACATTAAGAATCGATTTCCAACTCTTCAATCAAATAGAAATACAATCCACAACACATTGCAAAGCGTTTCAACCACAATATTAAGGACATTGAGTAGAGAAGAAAGATTGATCGTTATGTTGAAATTGGTGCATGTATGCTTGGATTATTTGTAGAGAAAAGCAGACTTGGAAGAGACAAGTGGAAGACTCCAAACTGAGATAGCTAGTGACCTACGTATTGCCCTCAGCCTCACCCATTTGCATTTTCAACGTAAAACAACTAAAGAGAGAAAAGAGAAAAAACATTTGTATAATCACAATAACATAGTACAAATAAATGCATCGTAGACTTTCTCCCGAAAAAGTTACAAAGAAAGAATGAAAGAAGAAAAAAATAAAAAATGAAAAGCGAAAAGTGAAAACTAATGCCTCCACAAATTTTAAGATTAGCTAATAATATTTATTGGACAAGGTCCACAAGGATAAGTATCAACTTAAAAGTGAAAAATAATTCAACTTTCAGGAATTAAATGGGGAAAAGGTTGATAGAGAAAATGAGACTGGTTCAAAATTAAGCTTGATTTGAGCCCAAAAATATTGGGTTACCACATTCTTCTGAGATCTACAAATTGGCCCTATTCAATTTGTTATCACTAGCTCAAATTGACATAATCAATTAAAGAAAAAATGGTGAAAAAATTGACTAAAACTAAAGAAGGGCATTAAAAATGACCAAACATTAAAATATTTACATTTTATGACTAGTCTAACAAACTAAAAGTAGGGGTGCACACGGGTCGGGGTCGGGTTTCACTAATTAATGACTTGTGTTCACTTCCTACTTTGACAAAACCCACCGATTGTGACATCACAATCCTCTCCTCTAAATTACTGTGAATGAATGCGGTTTTAACATCCATCTGCTCTAACTCCATATTAAAATGGTTTACCAGAGCCATTAGTACTCTAATAGACATGTGTTTTACGACAAGAGAGAAAACCTCATTGAAATCAATGCCCTCATTTTATGTGAAACCTTTTGCCACCAACCTAGCCTTGTACGTAGGCTTTCCATCCCCATAGTCATCTTCCTTCTATTTAAATATCCATTTGCAACCTGCTACCTTCTGTCTAGTAGTATTATTAACCAAGATCCAGGTATGATTCTTATTCAAAGTATCAATTTCCTTCCTCATTGCCTGCTGCCAATGACTCCTATATCTACAGGCCATCACTTCTCTATAGCTTCTAGGCTCATTACCATCAATCTCCTCTGATATTGACAATGCAAAACCTATAAGATCAGCGTATCCATACCTCATCGGTGGTACTACTGTCCTTTTAGCATAGTCTCTTGCTAGTTGATAGTTCTTAAAGTCGTCAAACTCATCAAGGACTTCCTTAACTTCATCATGATCTACTGCTTCACTCTGCCTCTTGTTTTCAAGAATCTTCAGCCTCATAAAGCTCCATCTTAGTCCCAACACTATCTGCATTCGTGGCATTATCACTAGGTATCAACTTAGGTTTTGAACACCCCAAAAATAGAACACTGACTCTCTAAAAGTGACATTCCTGCTTGTGAAGCATTTCAAGACATTTGACTCTTGCCACCATAATCTATATCCCTTTACACTTTCTGGATAGCCAACAAACATGCACTTCCTTGCCCTTGGCTCCAGCTTGCCTTCTTTGATATTTGCATATGCCACACAACCAAACTCCCTCAAATGACTTTAGCTTGGTGGCAAACCTATCCATACTTCTTTAGACGTCTTGAAACCAATAGCCGCTGATTTCCATCTGATGCGTTCGAAACTAGCAAGTATACTAGTCGCACAAGTAATAAAGTGATGAGTAAGATATCGTTCCCACGAGGATTGATTCTAATTGAATTTGTTATTTTCCAGCAACAATGAACTAAATAGGGGGGTTTTGTTGAATGATTAACTAAATGAAATAGAATGCAAGTAAAGAATAACAAAACAGAAAGTTAATTTGAGTGAAAAATCAATGAGAGAAACCTGGTTAAGGGATCCTTCTCTACCACAAGATATGGATTTGCGAATTAATTGTAGAATTGTCATCCAATTACACCATTGAAATTATCAACCGTAGATAACAACAAGCTCTGTTATCCCAATCTTTCCTTACTTTGTTGTTAAATAAAACAGGCTCTTTATTTAATCTCTATCCATTAAACAACCTAGAACAAGCTCTCTAAATTTAATTCAATGGATGCATTACGATAAGAAAGATAGGTTGATCTAAGCAATAAACACACAAGCTCGGATTATTTAACTTAGGTTGTATTCTCCAATTGCAATCTCTGATCACAATTTTGCTACTAAGGATTAGAAATTCAAGACAATTACGGATCAAGATTTCTAGTCTAGCAATAGACAACAACCAGATTATATTCAGTTGGCCATTCGAAATACAATCCAGCAAGCAATCATAAGCATTAGATATAGGAAAATACAAGCAACTTCAATTAGAGAATTGGATAACAACTTCTTGCACAATCAACTTACAAAAACCATATCAGGGGCTTTGAAATCACCCTCAACTAATTCAGATTCAGTTACACATGTTTAAGAACAACATAAATACAATACAGAGAAATTCTAGAATTGAAAAGGAAAAGAAAAACTTAGCAAATCCTTTGAAAATCTCCTTTGTAGATGAATCTCCTTAGGATTGTAGTTCTTCCTCTTTCCAATCCTTCTTTCTCCTTCAAGAACTCCAAAGGATGAGAGAAATCCAGAAATGCTGTCTCCAACACGTTCTCCCCCCCTCAAGTTATTCAAATAAAACCCTAAAATATATTTATATACTCTACTACAGTAATCTGCTACAGTGTCCCGTATTATACATGCTACAGTGATTTGTGGAATTACATTTCTACACTTCTCACACTGTTTTGATTATAACTTTTGGTACACTGAATGGATTCATGAACCGTAAATTTCTCTAGAAAATAGACTTCGAGAGCTTTCCAACGGTATATAACATGTCATCAGGTTCATTGTATATCAATACAGTTAAATCCGAGAAGATGGTTGACTATCAGAGGTGAAAATGAAGGGTTTTACTCCATTTTTGTGCAAGTTGCTCCAAAACTCCTACAAACATCAAAACCACACAAAAACATAAAAATACCAAGGAATATAGCAAAGAAACATGGACGAATTGATATAAAAGTAATACATAAATAGACACTATCAAATTCCCCCACACTTAGACTTTGCTAGTCCTCGAGCAACTAAAATGATACGAAACAAAACTAAACCGAAACAGAATCAACAAAAAATTAAAACACACAAATGCTTCATCTTGCAAATAGGCCTCAAAGATTGTACTTAATTATAACACAAGGAAAACTTCAAAATAATGCACTTGATCAAGAATTTCATCTCAAAGATTAGTTTCGCTTCACTTCAATTCCTCAAGTGTGTATGTGTAGAGCCATTCTCACCTAATCACTTGTAACCCAGATGAGTTTATGCATAAAAATGAATCATATTTAATAGTGAAGATGTGCATATAAATGAACTCCATAGGCTTGATTTTCAAGTCACTCTCCACTAATGTAGACAAGCACAACACTAAGGATCAAGTAGGGCTTTATTAAACTTGTAACGTTTGGCTTGGGTGAAGGTATGATAAAGGATAATAATTTGGCTCAAATCACCCACAAACACATGAATCATTCAAGACTATGTAGAGCTCAACCCTATAACACAACTTTATTTCAATTCACCAGGTTACTCCTCCAAACGTATTTAGAACACTCAATCTTTTTTTTTTTTTTTGCAAAAAACAAAAGAAAACTACACCCCCACACTTTGTTGTTTCATTCTTTTTAAGAACACTTAAGGGTATAGATCTCTTATTCTTCTTCTTTTGTTCTCTTTTTTTTCTTTTTTTTTTTTATATTACACTTCCCCTCCCCTACACTTAAACAACACATTGTCCTCAATGTGTAAGTACGTGGACGATAAGTACAGATTGACTTTTTTTTCTTTTTTTCTTTTTTTTACAAACATAATAGAACTCACTTGCATTGCTCATGACACATCCCAACCTCCTCTAACTTCCCAAACCCAGAACATAGCTCAAAATTTAATTGTGAATGATCTACATGCTCATAGGTAAGGGATAAACTGTTTGGAACAAATTCATTTGAGGTTAGGAAATCTTTTAGTGAGTTAACAAAGAAAAATGATTACAGAGGCTCAAAGGGGTAACTAAAGATCAATTTCAGTCAAGGTTGGCTATTAAGGCTCAAACGGTCCAAAGATGGCCTAAATCATTTCCCAATGTTGCACAGTCTAGGATTTCACCTCGAGTGACCATCAAACAAGTTCTAGAATTCATTGAAATCTGAAGAAACAGTTAAATTACATAAACTTTCTCTAAGTGAACAAATAACTCAGTGATAATAGCTCAGTGCTCAATGTTGCGCAAGGAATCAAAAGCAAAGCGAAAACCAATAAACATTTCAATCACACAGATCCATGCATCATTTATCATTTTCCAAGAGTTATTCTTAATTCAATCATTATTTTATCATCGACCCATAAAATGCAAGAAAAGAGGTACGTGGCGTTGTTACACCTGAGTCAAGATTGTATATTTCAACAATCCTTAGGACCAGTAGCCCGCAGAATTAAGGTTTCCAGCCTATATACCTTTATTATGAAAGAACAAAACAAGAAACAAGACACTTCAAACAACATGAAATAAACAAACTACAGATTTATTGAGAGAGAATGCGTTTCAAGAGTTAAGAAAACCCCATATTCTGCCATTCTCAGGTTTTCCCACAATGTTTTTTTTTCGAATCGAAACTGATAAAGACAAAAACACACAACAACTCTAAATTACACAAAACTAAACTTACTCATAAAATAACAAAGTCCAACAAGCAAGCAAACAAAAACAAGTCAGTTAGAATGGGTCTAAAAAGTTTAGAAGTTAGCCTCCTTATTCAGCCATTATGGATTGAAGAGATCCAAAATGCGTTTCAAGAGGAATTGAACTTTTTAAGCCATCACTCTAAAAGCCATGATTAGAAAATATTACCTGGGGCGAAAGAAATAACCTGAAAAAACTCAAAAGAAATGACATGAAAAATCTCAAATAAACACACTAAAAAGAAAGTAAACAAAAACGAAGCAAACCAATAGATAAAGATTACAGATGGAGCGTTAAATCCAGTCTACGCCTTTTATTGCCTTCACCAAACCAATCTATCCGGGCTGTTGTTGAATCAGGCGAATAGATGAATTCTTGTAGTTTATCAATTAACTCCCCTGCAGTTGAAGCTGTAACCAGGATTTGCCTCGCCGACGGTGAGATAAAGTTTTTTTCTACAGCTTGATTAAGAAAGGACAACAAACCATCAAAAAATTTATTGACATTTAACAAACCAATGGGTTTCCGATGGATGTTTAGCTGTGCCCAAGAGGTGATTTGAAATATCTCCTCTAATGTACCATAACCACCATGCAAAGCTATAAATGCATCGGACTTAACAACCATATGTGCAATACGCTCATGCATGCTAGAGACCTGTAACTCTTCCCCGATTGTATTGCCTACGATATCTCATACAGCTAATGGTTTGGGGATAATGCCGAGAACTTTGCTCCCTCCTAGGGATGCAGCTGTTGACACACACCCCATTAACCCAAGACTACCCCCTCCATAAATCAAATGAATACCCCTCGCAGCTAATGTCCTACCAAGATCCAGAGCTGCTGTTGTAAACTCTCCATCTTTACCAAATTGCGATCCACAAAATACGCATATATTTTGGAATCGCTGAATTGGTGCTTTCTCAATTTCTAAAAGTGCTCTAAACTTGTGTAAGACAATGATGTACGTTAGGTATTATGTGATTCAAGTGCAAGATAGGTTATAAAATGACATTTCAAAATATGCAGCATGGATATATACACACGTAAAACTCTCAAATTTGACACATGGGAACATAATTTCGGTGGGAGTTGCTCGATGCAGATTTATCGCCCCAAGATTTAAAAAAATGAGATATGCTTTCGGCGGGGTTTGACAAAACCTACACACTTGTCTCCCACGTGAAGCATGAAAAATGGAAATACACTTTCGGTGGGGTTTGACAAACCGCCACACCTGTCTCCCACGTGAAGCATGAAAAGTAGAGATATACTTTCGGCGGAGGTTGACAAAACCTCCACACTTGTCTCCCACGTGTGCTTATGTCATGGGGTAGTCATATGGTTTGTCAAAAAGAAAACTTGAAATTAAAACAAACAAAATCAACAAACAACAACAACACAAAAACAACATTGAAAATCAGATCAAACGAAACAAGAAAAAAAAATTCTACGACAACAACACACATTCAAATATACAAGTAGTTGTGATTGTGGCTCACATCTTCCTCTGGTTTTACGTCCAGTAACGGCTGAAACGCCTTCTATGAGTCGGGGATTTGCTTCCCATCCAGTTTTCTTATAAACTGGCAAACAGGGTCTTTTTAGTCAGATTCCCTAGACTATAACACTGCAATTCATCACGAAATTGTGTCCATAGATTAAGCAATTCACGCTGAACAAGTCCACAAGAATGTGACTCGAAGAGTTTAACAAAACATTATCCAGTGACTCATTACTCAAACCATTCTTAATAAATGAAAGTTTATCTTCTCATTCCTGGACACAAAACCTAATGAACGACAAGTCTGGTTACAATTCCATCTAGCATATTATATCTACTTGTAACCTTTCGCTCTTCGCCTTATTTGCATAGTAGCATTTCCTAGACACCAGGCATGAATTTTGACGAGATTAATGTCAGCTCACAGGGGACAATTCACCTTGGCTTTGATAAGCCATCGGATATTCCAAGGCACATTTAGGAGCATCAACGCCCAAAATCTAGTCATCCGTACTTTAAAAATTTTAAACACAGCATTTTGAGGAAGTGAAGGGAAATATTTACGAAGGTTCGATAGAAAGATATCAGCATCCATTGAAGAGAAGAAAAGTAGAGATATTACCGATAATACGATTGAGTTTGTTCTTCTCCCAGATATGCACGTTTCAAACCTTCGAGCAATGACTTCAGCTCCCGTTTGGATGTTTCCTCAATCTGTTGCACAAATGAATTCGAAGTACGAATAATCAAATTAAACAAAACAAAGGAAAAGAAAAGAGCAGAAATGAAACTAAAGGCACATAAAAGAGATAACAACACGATATCAAACAAAAGTAAAAAAAACAAGTAAAAAAATATAAAAACAAATAAGACAGATGGCAAAGAGAGATAAAACCTGATCAATTTGATGGCCTATGAAAGGGATCTCCTCGAGACACAAAAATCAATCATTATTACCTCATTTTATTTTTCTTTTCTTTTTTTTAATTTATTTTTTAAAAACATTGGGTTTCCTCCCAATAAGCGCTTGGTTTAACGTCCTCAGCCCGACGTTGGTTCCCATCATGGGAGGATCCAATTTCCGTTGTGCTTCTCTAATGGGCTTGGATCCCTCTTCTAACAAAATACGGTCAATGCATATGGATGGGCCTTGGATGTCAACAATTGTCCAATCAATAGCTATTTTGTGATCTGTAAGTATTCGGATGAGTTTCTCTTCTTGTATTCGTGCAAGGCCCATTTTTATTGTAACTCGCAAAGTATCATTTTCACCCAAGAATCCATGATTCAAATGATCTGGAAGTGACTTAAGCTCTAAGGTATTGGCTTTCATCACAGAAGGAAGAAGTTTTTCATTAGATAAAGGCAATTCAATGTAAGAAACATCATACCTATTTGTGGTGATAGCTATAGTCTCATCCAAGCTTGTCACAACTTCCTCCACTTCTTTAGACACTTGTATCAGCTTTCTTGGTTCTTTGAAACTTTCTATCCTTATGTATTCACTAATAGCAACATCC